>NDXB01013172.1:0-28451 GCA_002631895.1 Agapornis roseicollis | reverse complement strand
AAGGCTGAGGGGGGGAAAGTTTTGCAGGGGATGTTCGGGGGAAGGCTACCATGGACCATATGTTTTTTCCCTTGTCAGGCTTGCCCGACACAGACTGCTAATATAAATATTAGCATATCTGTAAAGCTTGGAATAAGTATTTCTTTAAGACTGTTTTTTATAAAACATATCCATCTGCAATTATAAATCAAATAGCTTCACAATTAAAAGACATACTTGGCTTTTTTTACCCTGTGAAGGTTTGCGTGAAATTGGAGCCTTGCTGTGGGTTTTTTTTTACATAATTAAACCTTTTTGCAAATGACTTCTTCATACCTCTTAATTAAAATGTGTAACAGCTTTTTATTTAAAGAGCCCAAATTCATCAAAACAAACAACAGCCTAAATCGTCACTGAATTGTTGCATCTGTGTTTCCTTGTCACCTGGTTAGAGATCTGGAAGGAACTGCAGAGGTGTAGATATCATTTCATTCTTCTGAACTGGTGTCACCACAGACTCCCAGTACTCCTCATCTGTTCTCCTATAACAGAGCAGAAAGCAATCTATTCAGAGCATTAGTGCCATTTGCAGCTCATTGATAATGCCTTTCTACTAAACTATTGGTTTACTTGCTCTACACTATTAAAATGGTCATGTCTCTGTTAATACACCCCTTCTCTTCTCCAGAGCCCTAAGAATCACCTGTCAAAGGCATTTCTACTCAAATGGAAGAGCAAGCAGTCCTATTCCTTGTCCATGTGTTAGTTCAAGTTATCTTTATCTGTCCTAACATAGGACTATCAAATTTCAGAGCAAATTCATTTTTATTCCATCATCATTTCTTACCTTCTCCTATTTTGCCTGCATCTTAGCATGGTGCAATAAGTCTATGACAAAACATGAATTATTATTTTAGCTGAAGGAAAACTGTGTTTTGTAGGCTGCAGTAATTGGGTGATCCTACTGGGACACCCTCCTTGGCACTGCAGGGTTTGAAGTGGCAGGTGTTTAGGTGTGATGCAGATTCATCCTCTCTTGCCTGCACTGCCTAACAGCATGAAGGCAAATCCAAAGCTTTCAAAAGCCTGTAAAACTCTGATAATCCTGCTAAGATTTACTGCAACTGTTCAAGAAAGAGATACGAGCAAGTCCTGAGATTAGATAAAAAAAGAAATTTTTATTTTTCTAAAAAGATAAGCAAGTCCACTCTGAAGGAAGGAAATCTGTAATTCACCTTGAGCACTCCCCAAGGAAACACTAACTCCTTTCACATGCAGGGTCAAGTTTCATGTGAAGCCATCTTGACCTGTAATCAGTTTGCCTATGAATAAACATATATGCTATGAGGAAGCACAGAGTGGAGACAAAATATGATCACAAACACATCTACTCCAGCTCTCTCAGAGGTCTGCAGAAAGGCTGCTATTGATTTTGGTAGTATTTGGATGTAATTCTGTCATTCAGTACAGGTGATTTTATTCAGGACATTTTGGTTCTCTCAGTGTCAGAACAAATGCAGCCCATGTTATCATCAGAAGAAACCAGAAAAGCACAGTACTTCTGAAAATTAAGCTAACAGCCCTTTTCAAAAGAAGATGTGATAGCTCCAAATGAGTCCTCCTTTACTGGTGATGAACACCAGCTCAAGTGCTAGCTTAAATGGGAAAAGGGGTTTGTGTGCAGCTGGAGAAAGCGGGCAGAGATTTTGTGAAGCTGATGGTTGCTATTTTTGTCCTTCCATGAGTGGCCCTTTTTTTATCATACAAATTCTTGGGCACTCATTGATGACAGCTATCACTAATGAGTGGATCCAATCCCTAAAAAGGAGGGAATAAAAATACATCGTTCTGGTTTGCAGTGGTCAGTGAATTAACAGAAGAGTTCAGTATTTCAGCGATTTCTGAACTAACAACACAATGTCACAAAGCTGGTTTTCAGACACATCACCTATAAAACTGAATTCATTTCACAGCTGACATCCACGAGCTAAGTTCTTGTGCTGGTTTTGCTGGGGTAGATTTAATTTTCTTCACAGTAGCTAGTATGGGGCTATGGTCTGGATTTATGCTGGAAACAGTGCTGACAAATCAGGGGTGTTTTAGCTAATGCTGAGCAGTGCTTGCACAGAGCAAAGGCCTTTTCTGTTCCTCACACCATGCCACAACCCAGCAGGCTGGGGATACAGCCAGGACAGCTGACCCTACTGACCCCAGGGATATCCCACACCATATGGAGTCATGCTCACCATGTAAAGGTGGGGAAGAAGAAAGGAAGAGGGGCAGTGGAAGTTTATTTATGTTCCCAAGTAACTTTTACATGTGATGGAGCCCTGCTGTCCTGGAGTTGGCTGAACACCTGACTGACCATGGGAAGTGGTGAATGAATTCCTGGTTTGCTTTGCTTGTGCAGCTTTTGCTTTACCTGTTAGACTGCCTTTACCTCAACCCATGAGTTTTACCCTTCTGATTCTCTTCCTCCAGCCCAGCATGGGAGAGAGAGCAAGTGGCTGCATGGGATTCAATTGTCAAGTGGGTTGAACCATCACAGTCCTTCCTGGTGCATGACAAACAGGGTTATAAAAAATGTAAATCATAATTCTGATTGCTAGAGCAATGGGGAAAAAATAAAAAGAAAAAAAAAAGAAAAGGTTGTTATGCATGACTTGAAGCATTTGAATTTCAACTTCTGTCTGGATCAGAAGTTACAACGAATTTTTAAGGCCTTTGAGGCAAGGATAGAAGCTTCTCTTTAAAGCAGATCAAATAAGACAGTCATACGGATCTACTCTGACCATAATATTGTTGGACAGTAGATCAATGGTTGAGCATAACTTTGGCACTTTATAGAGCTTGTTGATTTCTATTACAAAAAAAAAAAAAGTGTCAGAAAACATTCAGAAAATGAAAACAAAATTCCTTGTGGGAACAAGTCAGTATCAATTATTCCTTCCACTGAGCAGAAGCAAGGACTCCATGGACTCTTGTCAATCAGACTGGATTCCACTTGAATATTTGTGGGTTTCAGTGAGTTTATCCTCAGCCCTCAGCAGGATGGACTCCTGGGGACTGTACCCCATCTATGAGTCCCTACATACCATTTGAAGCATGAGACCTGGGGGGCAAGAATAATGGGGATCAAACATCCCAGGTGTCATGTCCCATCCAGGACAGTCTGTCAGCTCAGTGTGATGCCAGATCCTAGTGGCAACAACACCCTTATGCCTTCCTGCTTTATTGCTGCATGTCAGATGTCTTTCCTGACTAGCATTGGCCACTGAAGGGCTATTCTTTCTCTCAGACCTCTGCACTTCAATGTGGAGCATCAGTACAGGTGTTCAGATAGGTTGAGGAGGACTCCACTCTCCTGTCCTTAGGATCACCACCCAAAAATTATGGATCCTTGCAGTTTTGACAGTTACTCTGAAACTTCTCTTAGAAAAGGGTAGGAAAAGCCAAATCCATATACCAAATTCAAGCAGAGCAACTCTGCTGTCTGTGGAAACAGTTGGACAGAAATGAAGGGAAACGAAGCATGTCTCACGCATGGCTACTCCACTGGCATGATCCAACTGAGAAGTTGCTAGCCACTCCCAGCCCTTCTGTTGAGGATGTTTCCATCCAATCTCATGTCCTCCATTTACTCTTGGAAGAAGATGGGGCTCAAGAGAGTCATGGTTTCTTTTACAACCCAGTTCCTTCTTTGGATTAACTCAAATTCAGAACTCTCCCTGATTTATTGATTATTACCTCAAGCAGAAGTATCTCTACCTACCTTACATAAGACCAGTGGCTACTAGAACCACTTTGCACAGATAAAGACTAGCACCACTCTTAGCTGGCCATTCCTGACCACAAGCAACTGTGGCTGGCAAAGCCTTGGTCATGTGTTATCATAAGAACTTTTCCAGAGATATTATGCAAAGATGAGAATAAACTTTTTCAGATGTAAACTTCAAGATCTACGTATACATCCAGCCTGTCAATCATATTTAATAGGATGTCACAACCAGACTGATACATGCAGTTTATTACCAATGGTCAGTTTAGACAGGCTGGCAACCACCTCTGAGATGACAGTGAATTTGGGAAGTCCTCATAACATCGCCTCTCCTACAAGTTCGACTTTAAAGGCTTGATTTTAAGACAACCCTGTGTAGCTTTCATAGGTGACTAGAAATACTTTGATTTGAAAACCACAAGCTTTCGCCATGCTGGAATGAAATATTGCAGTATTTCAGTGGCATATTTTTAACCTTCTCACTTGAGGTTTTGTCACAGTTCTGAACACAGGTTTTCAAAATACCAAAAATTATAGCAGGGTGGCCATTAAGTTTCCTGGACTGGAAAGAGGACACTCAAAGTTTGGGTTTTCTAAGAAGCACCTTTCAAACCCCGAATGGGTATAAGTGACGAAGCTAACTTAAGGCATGGAAGACAGCAAATCTACAGCCAAGCTGTCTGAAGTAGTTGAGAGAAAAAAAAACTTTCAGTCATCCACACTGGGAAAACCGGTTTTCACGAGATAGAGAAACACCTGCATTGTTCACCACTGAAAAATTATATTTACAGTCTGTTCAGGTGAAATAATGTACTTTAATTCATGAAATTTGGAGGAGCTGAAGGGTTATTTTTTAAATAGCAATCTCTGTTGCTTGAAAGATTTTACTACACAGCATAAGACACAGAAGTAAATGTCGTCTGTCTCTAGGGCCTGAAAGCTAAAGTGGCAGTGCTGACATACGAAATAGTGAATAATACAATGAAAGTAGTCTGCTCTTCTTCTAATATGAGCTTGGAGATGTCAGTGATGGTACTCTTCAGAGTAATAACATTGTACATTATTAAAGACAAGATCTCAACAGCTGCTTAATGTTAATATAAGACCTCTGATCATATTCTCCTTGTCAGTCCAATATAGGCACTGCAGTTTTAACTTACAATATAATCACCACCTTCTCTTACACTTTGAGTTTATTTCATGTTTTGTCAGGCAGTCATTAATCTCTTCTTTAAAAAACCTAAAAAAAAAATAAATTGAATGTTCAAAATTAACTCCTAGAAACTACCCACAGTTCTCCCTATCCTTATCTGAAGGAAAGAAAGTTATGTTAGAATCAACTGAATCTTTGCCCCTTCCATTTTATGCCCTGTCTTCTATTCTCCTTGAGTAGAATTCCACTGTTCCTGTTTTCCAAGACCAAGCAATAATGGCAGAAGCTGTGAGTAGATTCATAAAGAGCCTCCTGCAGAATCTGAGTTTTAATTCTAGCTGTTCACACACTGTGTGTTAGCATATGTTATAAGCAACTATAAACTGTGTACAGATGTGTGCTGGAATTCCAGTGTAGCCAAGCTAACAACACTGAATAACATCTCGTGTGCTTTGTAATTATACATAATGCATGTGTTGTCATATAAGAGAGTCCAAGTTTGTGGCAGGATTTGTCCACTGGCTTTGGAAGCAAGGAGTAAGAATTATGGTGTGAATTTTTAAACAAAATTTTTAATACAAGATATGCAAACCAAGGAAAAGAGACTGATTTCTGGGAAACATTTTGTATACCAGGCTCTGCTGGAGTGAGCACACAAGCCAGGACTTGAAAGAGATTCCTTTAGAACACATTTCAGAAGTCTAAAGACAAAAAAGTTTACATATAAGTAAAAAGAGAAAGTATGCGAACATTGTCCTAGTTGGAAAAGCAAAGTGACAACAAACATCAAATACAGTGAAGCACAGTAAAGCGAACAGGGGGAGCAGGCAGAGAAAGGCCACTCTGAAGACCAGGAAGAGCAGGGCTGAGTGGCAATGAGCATCCTTAAAGAACCTGGTAAATAATCTCTGCTGTGCTTTTGCTCAGAAGTGATGATTCTCATCAAGTGAAGATTAGTATATTGTTTTCTGTAAATTAGAGTTTGAATGCTGGGAATATCGATCATCTTTGTTCTCTGCTGCATGGAGAGGGCAGACTCTCATTGCCTGCATACCAGCTATGCCTTTTCCATGGCTCAAATAGAACAGTAGCACTGCTCTTCTGACCAGTGCCAAATACCAAGCAGACACAAATAGCCTGCCAAGAAGAAACACTTTTCTTTCAGTTGTGTGAACAAAGCAGTAGAAGAAAAGGCAAGGAAAAGGCCTAAATACACTCTCAAAATGTGAGCATAGATTAGCTAGAACATGGCAGATCAGACTTCTGTTGCCTCTTCCACTCAAGAGTCCTCAGGAGAAGGCTTTCAATATGTGTTTTAAGCTAATCTAAATCAAGGTTGGTCTCGTTCCACTTTCCTACACATTTCCAGCTTTTTATGCTCTTGTCATCTGTAACTTTAGCACAGGCACTCATTTGATTGCATAGTGAAATGGTCCAGGGAGCTGGAAAACCTGAAAACTTACCATGAAATAAAATAATTAGCTTTCAGCCAGGTAAGTTCTCTAAATGGGTTCAATGTGAAGTCAGAGATGGTAGGGCTAATGCAAGAGAGGGGCAGAGGTGTGCAGCTTTGGTCCACAGGGAAAGTGCAGGTTCCAGTTACCTAGTCCTAGATTACCTTAAACTGCCACAGAAGCACACACCATGATGACTCTCAGCAAATATCACAAGCTGCTTTGTTACCCAATAGATACATATTTGCCTTTTTTGGGTAGGAGACAGAGAGACCTTTTTCAATAACCTAAGATGTTCTGTGTTTCTTCTTCCCCAGGTTGCCATCCTGATAGAAAGAGGAGTTGTAGGTTTAATGAGAGTACTCTCCAATAGACAGTAGCAGCATTAGTGAAGAGCATCAGCTCTGAGAAAGCCACAACTTTCAAGATTCATCCTGCATTTGAAGGTAATCTGCTACATCAAAGCTGAGAAAATACATTAATAAGAGAAAGGAAAAAAAATTCCATTGCAGTTTGATTATATCTTGCATTTTTGTTATTCAGCTTACCTTTTGGTATAGATCTTCTACTTGTATTACACATTCCAGTGCATTTCTCCATACAGATAGTATTTGCATCATTTGGCAGAAAACATAAAAACTAAATGATGATCAGACTTCCTAGATTGTGCTTGTAAGGATATGTTAAGAGAAAACACTTGCAGTTAAATCACATCATATTAAATCAGCAACATTCTTAACCCTGAAGCATGGCATCTTATTATTTATTGACTGCTTACTCTTGACTCTTTGCACTCCTTATATCTCACGAGTCTGATTAGCTACATACCTGATGGTTGTGTTTTCTCCTGTTTTAACATTCTTGGCTTAATCTGTGCAGGTTATTTTGCTGACCCACTTTGTCCAAATTTGTGATACTGTTCAATACCTTCAGAGTCTATCTTAGAAGGCTGATGTAGCTTAACACTGGCTTGTGTCCAGCCTTTCTTTACTGCAAACAAAAAGCTGAATACTCCCATCCCTTATCTGGGAGGGACAGCTGCAGCTGTACTTCCTACCTCAATTTTAGCTGAACATTTCTGAAAGATTAAGTGCTTTACACAAATTCAAAGTGGATCTTTTGAAAAAATATCTATGGAAAATGTAAAAGCACAGAACTGACACTAGGAAGGGCCGTGGGTGAAAGAAAAATCCCAGGTAACATTAGCTTGTCTGCCTACAGACTGTACCAGTTGATGAGCAAAATAGTTTTCTACTATTTTATTGCCCACTGTCCTTTCTTGCATTAGATACTATATTATTTCTTTCTCATGAGGCAGATTATATTTAACCACACATTGCAGCAATGTTTCCTGATATTCTGACAGAACTGTTCTGAATTCCGTAACATATATATATTATATATATATATTCATATATAATGATGGCAGAGGTAGCAAACTGCTACCACTTCAGCAGTTTCTAGACCAGGATAAATGCAGCAGAGGAAAAGCTCTCATTAACAAGTTATGCTACTGTTTCCAGCCATTTTAATATTTTTTTGAGCAAAACAACCTAAAAGGAGTTGCTCCATCTCAGAGGATATGTGTTGCTACACTAAAGCACGACTTAACTACATTGTTAGGACTTCAGCTGTAAGACTTAACATGCTCCGCTGCATTCCCAACCGACATTCCCTACTCAACAGATAAGGAATTAGTCTGACAATTAATTTATTTCCATCAAATGCTCTCCTCTTTCAGCTATGCTGGTTGTCCTTTTGTTGTTTTATTGACCTCCATTTTCCAGGCCATTGCATTTCCAAACAGCAGTATTCAGAAGCATTATCCCATTAAGAAAACAATTAGTTTTCAGATTTTAAAGTATCTGGGGTCTTACTGGTATCCAGTTGCATTTCTTCATCTGTCAGTTTGTTTCAGGAGGTTTTGTATGCTTTTGCTACCATTTTAACTGATTGCTCTGGTTTAGTAGAAGCACACAGTTGCTAGGAGCAATGCCCACGTGCTGGACCACGTAGTGCTGATGTGCAACAAAGCAGCTCCAGGGTCCCCCGTATTTCAGAGGCTGACAGAGAACGCCTGGAAATTTTTGCTACAGGAGATGATTGTCTTAAGAACAAGCAAGTTCAAACTCAAAAAGGTGACATAAGCACCACAGCTGAACTACTAGGGGTCAGTTGTGTCTCTGTAAGGATGTTGGCATGTTGTCCCACTGCAGCAGGGAGACAGGCTTGCCTTGTGCAAAAAATGAGGTGAAGGCTTTATTTTTGCTTTCCTCCTTCATGACATCATTGTCCAATATTGTAACCAAGAAACCACAGGAACTTTAACTGGGATTTGCTATGCAGTATGTATAATACACCTGCACTATGCATGTGCTTGTTTTGTTTCTTTCCATTTCAATATTGAACCAAGTTGCAGAGACAAAATCTGGCCCTGTGGTATTTGTCAAGGTGAACAGCTGAAGGATTCAGATAGTCACTCTCCAAATGAGCTTGCAGAGGCTAAGTAGCTAGATTAGGAGAGTACAGATGGGAAAGCGATAAATCCCATGATCAGAGGCATTTACAACAAGCTATGAGGCTCTGCTTTGTGCTGTCTGTTGCTTTAGGCTGGGATTTTTAAATCCCAGTCTTTGTTGTTTTCCCAGCTTTGTTTGCTCAAGGCAGAGTGATTGTCAAATACCACACACAGAGGCCCCTAATTCTGACTGGGACATCCAGTAATATAGAACTTAAATGAGACACAGTAGTAATATGCAGAATTAAGTCATTCTGGTCTTAATGCTACTGGCATTTCACTAGTTTTATCATATGGTAGATGTTTTCAGTATGCTGTTTTCCTCTACAGAGTTTCAGTCCATATGCCAAAACACAGCACGATGTACACTGAAGGCCACAATTTGCTAGATCTGCTTCCCTGCAGTTCTGTCCTGTAAGAACTGACCAGCCCCTAAACACCAACAGAAACAATACCCTGGATTTCCCTGGTTCTGAAAACTGCATCATGGTAGGTTAAACAAATTTCTTTTGACTAACCCTTATGCAGAAGGAAAGCAAGTGCTTTCTGAAGACTGGCTTGTAATGTAACGGTTCTGGTACGGCATACGCTTTTGGACAGCGGTTATTTTCAATATTCTTATGTTATAGCTTGATTTCTAAAGTCTCCTTTTGTATGCTCAGAACTAAAGGGTTACCGCTCAGGAGCTGACTGCTGAGTGCGGCTTCTGACTCCTTGCAACTGTAGGATAGATGCGCCCTCCCGTGTATCAGTTCTGAAGTGTTCTTACAACCATAGCACTCGGAAACCAGAGACACTTCAGAGATTTGGAGATCATTATTCTTTTAACAAAAGGTTGCAAATACGAACTCTGCCAAAAAATCTCTTTCAATCATCCCGAATTTATTGATAAAATTTTTAATTTGGATGAAGTGGAGAAGCTTAGACTTGCAAAGCAGGTAGCCATAAAAATAATAGTGCTGCCTCCCCCATGGCTTTATGCAGTAAAGAAACAAAGAAGTACATGCCCCAGGAATTTTCAGTACTCCCGAGGATGGTCTGATGAGATTTTGTACATTCACCTTTCGTAAAATCAGTAAAATTCATGTCAAATAGAGCAGGGTAAAGAAAGAAACATCTCAAGGTAACAGTCATTTTGCATAAACTTCTTTAAAGGAGTATAGCACCAGACATACATTTTAATTTCAGGGCACCACTAGAATTAAGCTGGAAGCACTGAGAAACCTTTCATTTTTTGCATGTTTTGATTTTGACACCATCATTCCAGCATCAGTTTATGAGAAAACATTGAATCAAAATAGCTGCCATCAGTATCTGTGCCCAGCAATGTAAAACTACTGCATTTTTCAGGAGCCTCTGTTTCTTCCTGAAATATTAGGGCATATCAGGAAATTGTAAAGTGCCTGCATTACAGAGCTATAATAATGGAGTCTCTGACCAAAACAGTGTCTTTCTTTGTTGACAAGGAAAAGCTCCTGGAGATAATTCCAGTTCAAATGGCAGAAGAGTTATGTCAGCTATTTCTTCATATTTTACCTCAGAAATGTCATCCAGTGGGAGGGATAGGTACTGGTATAGCCTGTTTTCATGCAGATCACTAGTCCCTCTCAGGTCTTCAGTATGTCTCTTCCACAGAGTGACTGGAGCAGGACATAGGTTAAAGGCACCCAACTGCCTCTGTATCTTTGTCTTTTCATGGTGCCTGGAAGTAACCTAAACAGATCAGTTGAGGAATGTAAGCAGCAAATTAGCTGCATAAAATTGGGTTTCGTGAATAATACCTTTCCAAGTAACAACATGCCTGCCTCAAAATATGCTTTGCCCTCTTTCTTTGCACTGTTATACAAGGAACTACAAATGGTGCTAGTATCTTTATTTGGGTTACAGATGCATAAGACTGTTTTCCTTTCACCAGATTATCCAGTCAGATTAATTTTTGTCTTTTCTTGTTTCCATTCATAATTCTTCTTCAAAAAAAAGGGTAGCATTTTCATCTTTGGATGGTTTTCACATTATTTCTCTTTATCTTCTATTGTAAGTTGGGAAATTCCAGTTGTATTTTGTTTGCATTGATCTGTTTTGCCTAGTCACCATAAATTTCAATCTCCTTCCTCTGCTGCATTTATTCCATTAGTTGTCTTAACTGGCAGTTTCTTTAATAGTCCTTGTTCATATATGAGATTTTCATAGCTTTGAGCTACTTCATTTCTCTAGAGAGGAAATTAATTTGCACTTTAAACATAAGCAACACTTAGTCTCCGTTCAGTCACTGGCAGTTCTTATGCTTTGAGCTGACTCAGATCTATCAGTAGTTTTCGTGGGGTTTTTGCCCCAATTTGTTTCTTCCTTTAATAAAAAAGAATCTTATTACTGAAACCTGATTTCAGGTCCTGAAATTACACTTCCTTTCACCCAGACCAGCTGAGAAAGAAACCTACCAATTACTTCTGAAGTTAAAATCACTTCCTTTTCAGTAAACCAGAAGCTGATGCTGTGTCACTACCTCATTCTGTGGCTCCTGTTAGTGTGTCTTAAAAGCCAGCAGTAAAAAAAAAAGTGTATTAAGACTCTATAAAAGTGGAGATAGAAGTTTGTGCTACTACTAAGTTCTCAAGCATATTTATTGTATATAATATAAAATTACTACATAATATGACAGACTAAGAGCATGGTTTTACAATTCTAACACTTCAGGTCCAGAACCAGATTTGACAAAAAAACCCAAAGTACACACAAATATTCTCCAGAGATTTTTTTTAACTGAGCTTAAAACACAGATGATAGTATTTATTAGTCATCAAGAGACTGTCCAAGTACACATTTTCATACATGCTGGGCCTCAGGATCCCAAAACTGTGACATTTGAAACCAAACTTCTACTCATTGTAACTGCATTAATCCATTCTGTATAGACACTGGCTAGGTACCTTAGACAAGTTCCATGGCACATTACCAAATACGGTGCCTACACGCTCTAACCATTGTTTTCTTCCAACCCTTTCTGGTTTCTCTTACCATTCTCTGGTTGGATGACAGCTGGGATTGTCCTAGACTCCTCTGACTCTGTCAGAAAGGAGTCTAGCAGGATCAACATAAAGAGCTTAGGAAATTCTAATGAACTGAAAGCAATAATTCAGAATCAAAAGGCACATCTTCACAATATTCCTGCTCAATAAAACTTACTTGATGTTGTTTCCCCTAATCTATGTGATAATTTGAAACTGAGAGAGTACCTCTGCTGATTTACAGAATCTTTCTACACCAATACATCACAAGAAAGTTTATAAAATACAGTCAGTATAGACAAGTAGAAGACAAAAGATTAATGTTATTAATTTACTTGAAGAACAACTATTTGAAGTGGGCTAGATGGGCTCTGAAACAGAGATGTGCCTAGCTAACTGAAAAGAGGATGACATGGGGACTTAGCATTTCTGAAGCCTTATGTTCCAAACTTTGTTTTCTCTCTTGACATGGAAAGCCAAGACAACCCCATTCATAAAGATGAATGCAAGGCTTAAAAGAGTTTTGAGAACTAGTCTAACCTCAAATATGCAAACACCATTTGTTACCCTTTATCATATGCAAGTACTTTTCAGATAGCTGTTGGGCTAGTGCTAAACTCCTATAGCCTCCATTATTTAATTGCTGATACTGTTGCTTGACATTGCTATTCTTCAACAAAGGGTTTAGCTTCACAACAATGACATTATGCTGTTTATTCCTTAGATTGATAGTATGTAACTGGTGGGTTACTAAATTTGTGGCTTTTTGTTTGGGATTTTTTTAAAGAACACATTCAATCAGGACACAATCAGGTCATTTTGTTGCCAACATCCCATTTCTGTCTTCCAGAGAAAACCACACATGTATGAAGTGAACACAATTTCAAACTAATCTGTGGTCTGGGAATCTAAGCAGGACCTCCTCTGGACAATTCTCAAGTCCTCACTCCATGTTAGGTTATTGTTGTCCCAGCCAGCACTTCTATGTAGTGTTCAGCAGTTTCACCTGGGACACTGGCAAATGCATGGCACATTCCATGAGGCAGGATCTTTATCTTCCTCACTGTGTGGAAAACAGATTATGTAGTTTGGGTTCTACATAAATAGGAAGCTTAAACCCTACCATTACTATTACTATTGGTTAGACAGAATGGGAAATTGTGTCCTATACATTTTACTTAGCAGCCTATCATACTTATTTACATAACAAATGGTAGGAAGAAGATCTAGGGGCAGAGATGCCATTTTAAAATGAAGTAATTTGTCAACATTTCTTTTTCCACTCATTTCAATTTGCATGCAAGGAAACTAAGTTTTATCTCTGGCTGTGCTACAGCACTACAGTTTATTCACAGCAGGAAAGAGAGCAAATATAAATAGCAAGCTAGTGGTCTGAACTGCTGTCTAGCTGAAGCTAAAGCTGACCTAAGTGTGGATGATGATGCAGCACAGTAACTGCAACAAAGAAGTCAGTGTGTCCTTCAGATTATAGTTTATCTGGGCCATGTGAATATAAGATTTGAATTTCAAGCATGCATCTTAGAAATGTGTCTAAGAGAATTTGCGATTCTTTCTAATGTATGTGCAGAAATGCTGCTTCAAATTAAAGATTCTAGCAGCAACTTCAACATACGGAAATGGCAATGCTGGCATCTAGCTATGGGCTTGTCCTCCAGGCTCCTTTAGTGAGAAACTTTTCAGGCACCAGTCCCCTGGTACAGTTCAGAGCTCTACTCAGAAGCAGGGGTGATGGCACTGGGAAGGACCTCTTTCCCTCCATTGACTGCAAAAGGAGTGTGCCAAGCTCAGAAGTAGACATCCTGATTTCTGACATGCTACAAAACTGAGGAGATAATAACTTGCATAAATGTAACAAAGTGACTACCTAACCAACACTAACTCTTGTGTTGTTCACAGACATCCCACACAGGACAATTATTTTGTGATTACTAGTTTCCTTGGGAAGTGCTTGCTGGATTTGGGTACACTTTGCCGGCTACAATTGCTTTTAAACTTGCATTGATTTGACAACATATTGGACATTATTTTTAGAGCATTTCCATAATAAATAAAAATTTCCACAAATAAATATGTGTCCTTGGATGGGGAAAGATGAGCCTTTTTCTTCTTAATCTTTTGTGGATAACAGACACAGCATTAGCAGGCATGATTTGAATTAGCACAACTTTTACATCACAGAGGAGGATGACTGTGCACCTTCAACAACAGACTCTTACCACTGACACGTTCACATGAAGTTTCTTGAGTAGGTTCTGTACTGAGAATGTAGTGGCTGCTCCACTGAAGGTGAAGATGTTCTGCCACCCAGGATTTTGATGACAGCAATGGAGAGAAATGGACTCCTTTCCTTTTCTAAATTTATATAACATTTTCCACTGATGCAATAATGGTAAAAAACCTGGGAAAAAATACAACAACAGAACCCTTTCTTTACTGATACACCAACTTTATTCATTCCTGCATGCAAAAGCTGAATTGTTTATTTGCATGAGATAATATATCTACACAGTTGCTGCAAATACTTGCTGATGTCTTAGGATAAATTTTTACTTGATCAGGTAGGTATAGGATATACAGCTCACTGTTAACTAACAGTGCACTTACAAGCACTGCTTTGAGCTGGAGTTACTGACTCATTTTTAGATCAAAAGTGATGGAAAATTGCCAAGTCTGTTGAGCTGCCTTAGCCGTTAAAATGACGTTTCATGAGCGAGATAGCCATCTAAGCATTGCTAACGCTGGGCATCTTGTTACCAGCTACGTATTTATGCTTGTATTTCTGCTGCTGCTAAAAGGGTGAACAGAACCAATCAAATGGGCTGGTAGCAGGAACTGTCCACTGGACAACTCAGTTCTTTCTGGACAAAGGTGGAAATACATAAAAACAAGTACCCTGAATTTCAAAAAAGCTTGGTCAGAGTCTGCATCCTGACTTTGAGGATGATGTTGTCCAAACACCCACAAGAGGTTCATTTCCTCATCCCTTCCATAAATCAAAAATTAATCAGAAAAAAATTCTTCTATTCTCCCTGTTTGTTTTTTGTTTTGGTTTGGTTTGGTTTTTTTTTGTTTTTGTTTTGTTTTTTGGTTTTTTTTTTCTATTGCTCTGAAACTCAATGTTTTTGTTCCCCTGAGGAGGACCTCTGAGTAGGCACAGGTTGGATAAGATGATGGTTGGATAAGAAATTCCTGAATGCCTGTAATAAAGTGGATTTGGCCCTGAAATCCAGATCTCACAGAAGTGAAATCTTTTGTGAAGGATACAGAACAGGAAAATCAAAGCAAATATGTACACTAGATCTGGATTAATCTGATAACAAAGGCAGACCAAGGGACACTCAGTACACTTATGCTAGAAATTTTGACCCTTTCTAATTTATGTTACTAGGTAGTTTTGCATTAGGAACAAAATGAATACCTGCACTGCAGTTCAGACTTTAAAGTTGTGCCTGGAGCATAAATTTCCAAGTTTCTCCACACATACTGGTGGCAAACTCAGACTTTCATTTTCTATGTCGAGGAAGCTTGATCACAAGCATAAATATAGAAATCCAGTTCACAACTACACTTTACTGACTGTGCTCATTAATTCTCAATCGGAAGGTTGTAGGATATCCTTTTTTGGCCAAAAAAGTGCATAAATTTCAGAGCACCTGTCTTTGAGAGGCTTTCTGTAGCATCACATCATTCTCATTTCTGGCATGTATCTTGACTCAAATATAGGGCTTATAGAGAAGATTCTGAAGTGTTAAAAGGTTCTTTGATATGGTGCCATAGCAATCTAATGATTTACTCTGGTGCTGTCTCAGCTACACTAAACTTAAGGAATTAGATGGGATGCAAGATTTTAGTTTTAACTTATAAAAATGCAAATGATCTGGAATTAAATTGCTCAGGAACTTCACTCTCCATCATAGAGTGATTAGAAGCACTTGAGATGACGTTCTTTCCCATGGCACAGCATCCTGACTGAGTGATTGCTGGACTGGGAGCTTTTCCACCTCTCCTCATGTTCCCATCTCCAAAGAATTCAAAGCGCTACAAAGAACTAACCTTCCTCCCCACTCAGTTTTCAAAGAGGAGGTGACCTGAAGTACAGATCAGATTTCCAGAATGTCCTTTCTGTTGCACTCTGTATCAGTGGGATATCTGCCCAGAACATCAGACAGGTATCCAGGACTGGTTTTGTACAAGAAAATCTACAAATAGCTCTCAGCTACATCTCCCAGCGCATTCCCTGTGAGACCCTGGGGCCTTTACTTCACCTTTTTGATCATTTCTGCTTCGAAAAAATAATTTGAAAAATCTTCCCTTGCTGATTTTCTGCAGGATCTTCCAAAGATGAAACAGATGAAGAAAACTTTATCCTGCAGATTATAGCAGATGAACAGAATTTCATTCAGGGTGAGAAACCAGCATGATTACAATTCACTGTCACAAACATAACAGACAGATTGCCCATTGCATCCCTGTGTCTCTTGTTCTCTGAGTGCTGTGTGGAGTTCTAAACAGAGAACTTACTAACTTTGCCTTCCATACAACCAGGCTTGTGTATTTTCTTACCAGACTCATCTGGATTATTGAAAGTCTCCCTTCTCACTAGCTCCATTGACATAAAGGACTCAAACTTCCTATGTGTACAGGATGTTTCTCCTTGCTTGCTAATCTACTTAAATAAACTTTAAATTTCCAGATGTCACTGACCCCATCACTACATTTTCCCATTTCCCCCCACAGAGCTGAGGCTTCCCTTTTTCTCTCACCTCCAAAGATTCTGTACCTCCTCTGTTTGCTTTGCCTGGATTTTCTCCATCTGCCCCTTGTTTAATTCTGCTCTGGTGTCAAATTTGTCTTCATCTGCTTTTTGCAGAAAACACTCAGTACCTTGTGTGTATTTGGTATATACAGACATACCTTTGGAAGCTTCCTTGTTAACTTGTAAACTATGCAAGATACAATGGCAGAGAGTTGCAGAAACGTAACTGAGAACAGAGGGTTTGCTACTCCATTTGCTCTTGTGATGAAAAGTTTTGAGTCTGTAAAACACGAACACACCAAAAAACATGCTTTGATGTACTATGCAGTGTGCTTGATGAGAACAGTAAGAAAGCTGTCCACTCTATATAGCCCTTCATAAATATGCATTTATTTCCGCATCTTTCATCAGTTTTACAGTTTTAATCAGGTGCCTCAGTGGTAATATCTGTCAGGAGCATACAATGGAATTTCAGATACTTTCTTTCTGCAGTTCTGAAGTTAAAAATGAACTCATAGGCCTTTCCATAAGGAACTGAGCCAAAAAACAATGAAAGTAATTTCTTATAACGTATTACAGAGCTATATAAGATTTCAACTTACATTTCTATCCTACTCCATGTCCTGTATTTACATAGTTAACTAATATGTTTGTTATTTACATTTTTCAAATGCTGTAATCATAAATCTTTTTATATTGTATTCTTGTTTTAGCTTTTATTACAGATTTTTTTTTTTTAACACATTTTAGACACTACGGTTTTAATACTTCACATGAGTTCTACTCATGTGAATTACTGCCTGGTTTCACTAGTAATGTGTCAGGATGCCCCCTTCATAAGAAAATACATATTACAAAGGAATTTTATAATATTCAGAATCTTGCATTTTGAAAAAAAATAAGTACATGGGATGTAATAATGGTAATGGTGCTTCCTTTTCTATGTCATATTTTGTTCAGAATGACATTTCACCTGAGATGTAGAATTGTTAAATGTGAGGTGGGTTGGGTTGGTTTTCCAATAAATGATTTATTTTATGTAAATTCTACAGTACTGAAAATTTGAATTTTTGCATAAATGTTGGCCTTCTAAGTATTATTCCTATCTGCATAGATACATAAATGCTATTTATATATCTGTATTTTATTTTCCAGAAAACTCTGTATCTACATAAATAAGCATTGCTAGTATACTAGGAAACTTCCCCTATCCTTAAAAAGCAATGTGCTCAAGTACAATATTCAACTTCTGACACAGACATAGTAGTAAATGTGACCTCTAATGGAAATACTTTCTTCCAAGGGAAGTAAGAGGCGCCTGTTGAATTTGGAAGACATGGCAGACAACTATGTGGACCTGACAAAGGACATTTTATATATCCAGTCCCATAAATGTTATGCAGGAGCATCTGACACAGCAGACAACTTTGGGTCACCCTTCCATGTTACATGTAACTACCTAAATAATTTCTTAATAAAAAAAAGTTAATTACAGAAAACTCTTACAACATTGTACATTTAATGCTGTGCATCTTTTTTCGTTACAATAATACACGTTTCTATTAACAAATGATTGTAGATACTAAGTTTAAAGCAAATGGTCATGAATTTCAGGTTTCTTCTGTTATTGGTAGATATTTTGTTAGGCACAATATGACATTCTTTGTAAACATAAATTTCAATACATAAGACATGAAGTGAAGTTACAGAAAATAATATACAGACATTAAAGACACATGGATCCACTACACATTCTAGGCACAAATGCAGCAATCCAGGAGGCCTGATCTGGTATCCATTGCAGCTGAAACCCCCAGCTGACACCAGTGGACCAGAAATGCAACCAAGTGACCAAACACACCTGCTTCTGAATTAATTCTTTTTTTTTTTTCTTCTACCAAAGCTTTCATATAATTTGAAAATACACATCTCATCATGTGTTGGTAAAAATGTATTTTAGTCTATTTACCCTGAAATACCTAATTATTTATAAAGTCAGTGCCCAGAACTAAGGCCCTGAAAGCAAGTAATGTAACTAACACATCTAGAAAGCTTTCTTCAAAATATGTATCTACATATTTCTAAGAACTTGAAAATAATCTTCCAAAAAACAGTCATAAGAGAAAACCTCTTACAGATCTTTTATTTCCCAAACTTAAAATTGCACTACATTTTTCATGCAACATTGTGCAACTTGAGAACCAAAATGAGGAATAACAATTCTGAGCTTCCATCATATTGCTTATTGCAGCTCTCACCCTTAAATACCTGTATGTGTAGGGTAGGCACAAAGTAATAACAGTTATTTACATCTAATGAGCAACATCAGAATTCTTATCTGAAAAGTTTTCTTGAAAATAAATAGCACACTTAAATTATGTGAGTTTTAAGAAATTATTCAGTATCCCATGATAATGTGAAGAAACACTAATTTCATTCTATAAGGTCATAGAAGACTTTCATTCTACTAATGAAACAAGAGTGATCTGAGTATACAAGTTACTGCTATTGTTACTGGGAACTATCTTCTCGCTTCCTCTGAATAACCACAAAAAAAGGGTATTCAATTATTTAACAAATAAGCTTTAGAAACATTACTTTTCCTTTTCTAACATGCTAGAAATGGAGAATAAGGCAACAACTGAGATAAAAATGTATTTTGCTTTGTAAACCAAGCTTCTTAATATGTTTCTTACAAGTGAACTTTCATGCTGAAAAATTGAAAAGCCTCAAAAGAAAAGCTTTAATTATTTTAACAAGACCATGTCTTCTATTTCATTTAATATTTTCAATACACTCCCAAATATATAGAGAGGGATTTACTTTAGTATTACAGATGACTCTTCAGCTTTAAGTAACTCCTCTGTAGGGTTAAAAAGCATATACAGCACTCTGCAAGACTGAGTAATGTTTAGAAAAACGCCACCAATTTCCATTGCAACCTTCTCTATTCTTACATTATTATTCTAATCTAATTGCATGGGAAAACAACAGATGGTGTGCGAATATCAGTGTCTTCTGACTTATAACCAGGCTTCCAAACCCAGGCCTTGCTGTCTCATTTGATCTTTACAACACTGAAAAGTTCTTTTGTCCCCACTCAAAAGAAATAACTTTCGCTGACCAAAACTGGCTGATAAAGTCATAGCAGGTGATGCTGAAGCAATGACAAAATCATTCCATCAGTTGTTTTAAGTCTTAGGTACATACAAAAATTGCTCAACATAAATTAGACAGACTTCAATTACAGAAAGAAAAAACAGGAAGAAAATTATGTGACAGACTCTGAACTCTTTTTTTCATGCTGAACAAAAAAGTTCACCTTTAAGTTTATTCTATGCTCAATACTTTGTCCATTTCTTTGGTATTCTGTTCTCATTCTGCAAATTTTAACACTATTTTAATGGTCATCTAATTCAAATGAAAGGGCAATGAACTGAAAGCACAATCAGAACAGATGCCATAATACTGCAAAATACACTGGTCTTCATGATTTTTGGTTCTTTATATTCATTTCTTGTAATGATTGGGGGCATCTGCAAATGCAAACTTCAGTCTGTAGGCCTCTGCTAGGAGTACACTGATTTCTTCATTTCCCCAGTGTACTGTAGGCAAATTTTGCAAAAATATCAGCAATTCCTAGGTGGAAAGAGAAAGAAATAGAAATAAATACACTTTTTTTTCAAACACCAGTGTATAGGAATGCAGTTCTTATACAATGATTATTTATAAGCAACCATACCTCAGTATCCCAAACAAAGCTGAAATTCCATTACATTTAGTGATTTTCCTGTAACTTTCATGGAAATACTTGCTGTTTGGTCTTTCACTTCAGAAGCCAGCTATTAATTGTAATTGAACTGTCATTTTTGTCTAGTGTTAGAAAAATAAATACTACACATGAAAGGAAGCAATACTGCCCAGGTATGCAAATTCCATGTACCTGCACTTGTATGTTTAGATCAGTACTGGTATCCTGATCATGGGGCACCTGGATACATCTTACATACTTGCGAATTTCAACCAAGCTCTAGAACCTTTCATGTACCATTTTGTGTATAGTTCTTTAAAAATTCCACATGTATCTTCCACATTTAAGATGTTCAACCTAATTTCAGTTTGTAACATCTGCTGCCCAGATCATTTCAGTATACCGGTACTAGCTAAGAAGAAGGGGAATACCCTTACTGCTTTAAAGAGCTATAAAAATCTTTAATTTTCAATACCTTGAATGTTTTAGAACCTCTTTATGAGGTGGGTTAGAGCTGCAGACAGCTACATATAAAGCAGAGTTGCTGACTAAATTGATAAGTGCTAAAATTCTCTTTCCTAATTAGACTTTTCACATGCAAACACAAAGAATATCTGACTTCTGGTTTGCTGCTTTCTAGATATGCCTTGTATATAGCACAGCAAACAACAGTTCAATTTCTTTCAACATTAATTATATAGCAATACAGATAAAATTAATCAACAGAAGTAATTTTAAATGGTGATTTGAATTTCATTTCAGAAGGCCCTAAAATGTGGGTTCCTGGTTTTGTAAGGCATATGTGGGGTGTTGGAACTAGATGATCTTTAAGGTCTGTTCTGATGACAGTACTAAAATCCACCATGACCCACAGCAGGACAAAGCTTCAAATCGTCATCTGTATGTTGAAACTTGACATCTGGGAAAGCACTCTTTGGAAGATCTACTACCAGCAGTTCTCTCCTGAACTCATACACATGACAGTTTTATAAGATTCCCAATTTGATGAAACTCAGGAAGTTAGTTTGTTTTTCTTAAATAAATGGTGATCCAAAAGTCACAGACTCTCAAGCATGATGCAAAAGGTACCCTAGGCCAAATATGAAGTTCATGTTCTAAACTTTCGAAAGAAAAGATCACCTGGAGATCTCCTGTCTCATGCTTTCATTTTGAAGAAAAACAAACATTCCTTAAAATTTCAGCTGTGGCAAAGCAGAAAAAGGCAATTTTTTTGATGAGTTCCATTACAACAAACTGAATGTGGAATTTTATGCTGGGTGTTATAAGGCAATCTTAGGAGTAAGCATAGTTGTTAAGCTTGTTTGCCTCTCATAGGTGCTCTATTTTTGCTGCAAAATGCAGATAATTTGTGCACATTTGTATATGTGCATATATTTGTGAGCATGTGCTTTTTTTTTTTTTTTTGCATGAATATANTACATGAATGTTTAAGAACTTCCAAGGCACAGTTCTGGCACTCCCCAAGATATTTCGATTTTTATTAACAACAAAAATTGAGGACACATTTACCATTTTGGGGGGATTTTTTTTTTTTTTTTTTTTGCATGAATATATTAAGATTTATTCTAAAGAGCAGGAATAAGTAAGCAGGAATGCAATTAAACCCACAACCATTGTCTTGCTATAAATCAGAATATTGCAACATCCCTGGCAGGTTGGATGAAGTCTTGGGTGACATTATTTAGTGCGAGCTGTCCCTGTCCAGGTTAGAACTTTATGATCTTAAGGTCCTTTCCAACTGTTACTACTCTGTGATTCTATGACAATAACATGTATAACTACACAGTGAAATTCTTCACCTTCATGAGGGTCTTATTTCCCTTGTCCCCCATTCTCCCTCTTCTGAATCTGCTTTCATGGAAAAAGGCTGTAGGAGCCTTTAGCAAAGATCCTGTGGTTACAGTAAAGAGCAGGGAGCAGAAATGAGCATGAAATTGTTTTTTGGTGTGTGTATGTTAATTATTTTGCCTTCATCTATTTCATGGTCTTGCTATTCTGGTTCTTGCAATATGAGACAAGAAAGAATAGAAGCTGTGCAGTACTATATATTTAATTATGCATAATATAATATAACAGAGCATGAGAATACTTCTATTACACTTGAGAGAACACATTTTTAATAAACTGTTATACAGGTGTTATTTCCATCTACTTATTTGACAATTGTTGATAACTGTAATTAATAAATTAGCACTGCAGAGTAGGAAGGTTGTGCGCGGGGATGATAAATGCCTACCTCCACGAAAGGTGGGTTTTTTTCTTCCTTTTACAAAAGTAACTTTCAATCAGTTCTAAGACACAGCAGTTAATTCAGTGAGTTTTGTGAAATTAGCTCTTTTACGGTTTGCAGTGCCAAGACTTCCCTGGGTCAGACTTCTGATATGAACTAGTACAATTGATTCATGGTGCTCAAGCAGTGTTTTGGTTTTCCTTTGGGCTACCGTTCAAATAAATTTGGCCTAAACAAATCCTCCAGGCACAGGAGAGACATGAACCTTCTAGCAGACCATCAGCACTTGGACTTTACAAAGGACATCACCTACTAGAATCTGCAACCAGCAGTTGCCTGTACAGAAGCTACTCAACAGCTAGTGAATGAAGCTAAACTGCTTCAGCATGAGATTAAGAAGAAGGAGTCTATGTTGGTCACACATTTGGTCGTATACACTGATTGCTTTTGTGGCAATCATACATGTTTTTCAAACTATAAAATGTTGGTACATTTACAAAACACCAATAATTCTTGCAAAGGAATGTATGCTGCTTATATATTCAGTTTTGACTGTAAGGTGATCATGCTGGATATGCATATTAGAAAATGATTACAAAAATTGATTTTATTTTCTTAAAACCTCCTACATAGCATACATACATTCTTACAAACATTCCACTGCTCAATTTAAAAAAAGGAGCTAAACTAACAGTCACTACTAATTTTTACACGTTTAACTTTCCAGAGTACTGAAGTTACATTATCTTATGGAACAAACCACTTTTTCTGAAATAAATGTACAGGTTTAGAAGTTTGTCTGGAAATGACTCACGAAAATGACATAAAACAGATTATTTTTGTCCCAGGATATACAGCACAACAGCAGGACAAATCAGGTGCTCCAGGCTTAAGGCTGGAAAACTCAAACCATTCAAACTTATGCTCTTTGTTGAACATGTAAAGATGAAATCTCCAATACCCACAGTACATGAAATTTAGGGTGCATCTTAAATCTGAAATAGGATTATTGGGGAAGAACTAGTTTAATACTTCTATGATTAACTGCAAAATTATCACTAACTTTCATCAGAATCAAATATATAAATAAATGGCAGAGTAACCCATTGACCATCTAAGTCCCCTTCTGTTTGAGTGGGCATATTTGCCACTGTTACTAAGGAAAAGAATCATTCCTTAACTGCTCCTCAAAGTCTAAGACTGACAATGACTAGTGCATATGTTATAAATCTAAATGGGATAACTGGCCAAAGATGCACTACTTAACTGATTTTCTAAATATAAGGCTTACCCTTCCTGTGATCTATTACAGAGCTTCAAGATTGGCTCAGATACAAATTAAATTTATATCCTGTTAAAAATAAAGTAGGACTTGGCAAAAACCCTACTAAAGAAAATGTTTTTTTGCTTTAAGTGCTAAAGAAAATCATGCTGCGTTTATTGTGCCCAAATATGGGGCATTCTTTGAAAACAACGAAACAACAACAACCAAACTCAAAAGAAACTCCAGAAAACAGTCTTTGGATTTGAAGAAATATACAAACACATGCTATGCTACTTAATATTTTTAAGACCACATAAAAAGTTTATCTAAAACTGTTTAATTTAGCATTTTGCACTTACAAAAAAGAAAAGGTGGCAACTGACTCAATACTATTAATTTATTTTTAATTACTATTCTTATTTTTTCTCCAACAGATAAAGCAGGAACCACTAGAATGCATGAGCAAATAAGGCATCCACATGAACTGTTTCAATTAATTTTCCTACCCACACTCAAAGTATAAGACACTTTGAAATATGATGAATCATGAACTTGAATTCATATTTACCATAAAACGCTCATTGGTGATAAACTGCCTGGAATATTTCAGAACAAGAAAGCTGAATATGAAAAGCATTACTTGTAAACTATTCCTGCAAGAATTTTATTTTCTGCTTAATTTAAATGATATTGTGATGCCATCAGGGCAGCCAATAGACCATCATCAGATGGGCTTTCCAGAATCCCAGTCAAAATTACATTTGGCAAACAGAGTGCCCTGGTTTCACTGGCCTCCTATGCACTGAATAGACATATCAATCTCTTGAATTAGGCTTAGCTGCCTGACTGAGCCCACAAGCATAACTTCAGTTTGGTCAGTGTGTGGCATTTGCCCTGACATGCCACACTGTGGAAAGGCATTTCCAATCTCCCTTCCCCCTTGCCATTCAAGTATTTGTAGGTTTCCCCCTGTCTGGGGAACAGTAATAGGTATCTGAGGTATGTACAACCAGCAGCTAATTCATCATCTATGAAATAACTCTGGTAAATTAAAACCAACCAAACAAAATAACCTCACCAAAAAGACAAACACACAGCACATTCTTCCCCCCTTACCCCCCCCCCCGGAATTAATCCCTGTTTACTTTTACTTCTGCTTAAAAGTTAAAGATATATAGGAGTACTTTCAAGTCATAAAACCCTGAACATTGTAGGGAATGAAATAACTGTCCGATGACTTTCTGTTGCTCAGTGTTGTCTGACCAAATCTGCTCTGAGAAATCACAAGTCTCTCTATGCAGCAGCTACAGCTGTGCAAAGAGATACTACCCATAACAGAGGAAGATCAAGGAACTACTTAGATTTGCTTCCCCCTCTCCTTGTACAACAAAAACGTGAAGAGATTTTAGCACAGGGCCTCTAACATGGTTAGAAGGCTGCAGCAGATGTTATACCAGGAGAGTGTGAGAGATGGGGGACTTTTTTATCTAAGACCTAAGATCAGTTTCCTACTACATGCAGTGAAGGTTACAAAGAAGAAAAAATAGTAACACTACTTTAACAGAATTTGGATTTATATGATACCTTACATACATGTTTTTCTAAGATATACTAAAATATACTATAGCACTTTACATAGCATGCTCAACTATGCTACAATTTATAAAGTACGTTTCAACACTTACAAACGGTTCTATAGAATGTAATTATTAAAGTACAAGTACTTCCAAATACTTTCAAAATGTCACTTTCCTTAGATAAATCCACATTTATTCTAGAATTATGTAATCGCCACGTAATCAAGACAAGACTGATAAATTTGTTATAAGTGCATGGTATAAAAGCACCTTCACAAGTACAAAAAGTAAAAGTAAGAGGTCTATGTTTTAAACACCACAGCACTAAGATCTGGGAGCAATGCTGGGCTATTAAGCAATGGCTTTTGTCAGATAAAAAAATTATTCTTGAGGGAAAAAAAACTTACCACATTAGATCCAATACATATATGTGAAA
This sequence comes from Agapornis roseicollis, assembly GCA_002631895.1. Lineage (NCBI taxonomy): Eukaryota > Metazoa > Chordata > Aves > Psittaciformes > Psittacidae > Agapornis > Agapornis roseicollis. Next base: position 2,508 of record NDXB01013172.1, on the reverse strand, counting down.
GAAAATGCCAGATTACCAGACAGGTATCTCAAAAGGATGATCTCCAAAGCCCTTATTCTTCAGTGTATTCCTCAGTTTTCTCCAAAATCAAAATGATCAAAAAATAAAAAATATCAAAAATCAAACCTGAATACTAATAAATCTTAATTAAACACATTTTTAATAATTATCACAAAGCTCTCCTCATTGAGACTGCAATCCAATGAAATCTCAGCTCATTAAAACAATCTTAAAACCCAAACCCAAACAAACAAAAAAAGGAAGAAAAAGAAAGCAAATTTTATCATGTTTTGAAATCTGGTTCATTAGCAAATTCCCTTATCCTGTGAAGTCAACTATTGTCCTTTCAATCAATACAGTTTTTAGCATACCATTTGGCAACAGTCATGGTTATTTGGTAACGGCTATCTATAGTTGCTGTGCTATTTATTGTCACCCTGACTCTGAGTCCATATGTGAAATATCAAAACCAATTATACAACAAATAACACGCTGATAGTTAATAAAACAAATATGTTATGTTAATGAGTAGAGCATAAACGTCTCTTCTGTGATAATCAAAGCAATTTATTTACTCCATTTATTTATGCAGTTCAGACTTTCCTGTCTGTATGAATTATTGACAAAGTTCAACTGCAGTGTTTTTTTAACAGAAGAAACTTAACAGAACATAAACTCCAGTAATAGAATAGTGGGTTTATTTCTAGTTAATATAAAAATAGCAATAACTGGGTTAAAATTAAACTTGAACATACTGAGGACGTTAATAGAGTTGGTTTTTAATGTCAAAACAGAGAAATGGTCTATTAATTTAACAAATAAAGGCAGTCCTAAAATACAGCATTTTTCTATGAGACTTGTTAATCCCTCTTGCTGCTAACTGCAAGGTAATTATGGTCTGAGTACTTCTGGTCTACCACAGCTCTATTTTGTAGTAATAGGCAGCGCCTACAATCTTACCATATTTTATGATCATGAACTTTTTAATATTATACTTCAGGGCTGCTAAAGGTAAATTAACTTCACAGATACATTTGCACTATTTTGGAAAGAACTGCGAACACCTGTATTTTGGATCACAGCTCTACGTATTACAACTTCTGCACACAAATAAAACACCACAAAATTTATACTGGCAATTTGATGAAACAGATGCTTTATGAGAGTTATTTGGACTTTAAATTTTAGAACATAGTACCTATTTTTAAAGAACTAATAAACTGCAATGCTACTAAAATTTAATTAGAAGAATTATTGAGACAAGTAAGGAGGAAAGCAATTATTGCCAGAGAAAATAACCATTTATCTTTTTAGATAATATAAACCTCAAACCACACATACATACAAAGAATACTAAATGTTTTTATTTAATGGGAAATTATATAATGTGGTGCCAGAGAGAGTCAGAACTGGACAATGATTCAAACACTGCTTTCCAAACAGATGTAACCACTAAGCCAGCAAAGGAAATACTCAACATATGAATGGTTTAATTCCTTTTCCTTTTACAACATTCTTTTCCACTTGTATGCGGGACTTCCAAGTGTGAAAGGGTGGCATGGATGGCTTGGTTTAAGAGGGCATCCTGCCCATGGACTCAGTCCCTCTCCTGAGCTGCACAGCGAAGTAGATAGAGCTATTGCCTGGCTGCAATCCTGTAATTGCTGCAGGGGCCAGGCTGGTACTGTGCTGTCAAATCCTAACTTCAAATCCTCTTCCCACATACTTAGGATGAAGGATACCCGTTTGCTTGGGGACTTGGCCAAGCTCAGTCCAAATCCCTCCCCCCCTTCAGCCCGCTATCAAAGTAGTGACAAACACACTGGCTGGTAACTTGAAAGCATAGGTCCAGCACTTGCTGAGAGCTCAGCTGACCTTGTTCTGTTCCCTTAGAGCTATTTTTTCCCTTCTTTTTACCTCTTGTTGTTGATAAGTAGCACACCTACAGGGCTTTAGCTCTGAAACAAGTTCTCTTTTCCTTCCTGAGCACTGTTTTCCTTCTTTCAATGCATGCAGCAATATTCCCTACACTGCTGCCACATCTTATTTCTCCAGCTGTCCTAACCTGCTACACAGAGTTGCAAATAATGAGCTGTATTTCTGGAGTGCTGTGCACCTCATTAATTACCTATGTCTCTGAGTCAGAGAAAACATTTACTTCCTATTGGGCACAGCTGGAATTGAGAAAACTAAGATTTCAAAATCTAATATTAAAGAGATAGCAGGAATAGGTCACCTACTGCAGCTTAAGAAATATTTGCTGCAGATGCAGGTTAACAGTCATAGGTGGATCTGGACCCTTCAGTGGTATATCTGATCACCTGCAGTGTTTCCTAAGCATGGAAAGCTACATGCCACAGTGTACATGTCGTGTGGTCAGCTGTCGTGGTTTAAACCCAACCAACCACACAGCTCGTTCACTCACTCAACCCCCCCTTCCTTGCTCTCCCCTGCTTCCAGAGAGATGGGGGGAGAATCAAATAATGCAACTTCCACATGGTTGAGATA
>NDXB01013169.1:169817-186673 GCA_002631895.1 Agapornis roseicollis | reverse complement strand
TTTTTTTTTTTATTTTTTTTTTTTTTTTTTTTTTTACCTGACAGCTAAGTTATCTTTAAAAAATAGTCCAGAAGGGCTGAAGAAAATGTAGCAAAAAGTAATGGCAGTTCTTTAATTTGGTCTTCTATTATTTTGAATCTATTCAGTATTCTTTGTAATATTGCCACTCATAATGACTGTATTTGGAATTAACTTAGGTTTCATGTGTAATTCAATGGGTATTCAGTGTAACTTAGCAACAGCTAAAGCATTTTTTTCTTCTGGAAATAGAGCATGGCAGTGGATGATTTCAGTTGGTAGACTGGGAGGCAAACATTATTCTGAATTTCCAATTTTCCCAATTAAAGGTGTAAGACACTATTTGTTTATAATATAAATTTGTGTTGGTTATCAGAAGTTACAGAAAGAATAAGTAAATTTAGCCTCAAACCTCTGCAAGCTTTTACAACTATCTGGATCATAGCATGGGAATATTTGAATCATAAAGTTCTTAGGCAATTAGAGCTACTACAATGGGAAAACCTTTTAAAATATACAGTGTTCACACATATCTGCATTTCAAGGGCTTTGTATGTGTGTCAATGTATTTTGTATAGCAAATGAAGTAGACAAGTGTTTTATTCTATAAATACGTTTCTCTCAGGGCTCATGCTGTGTGCAGCAATATGTTCTCACTAAATATATAGTTCGAATCATAGAGTGGTTAGGGTTGGAAAGGACCCTAAGATCACCTGGTTCCAAAACCCCTAGCATGGAAAAAGCTTCACCGTATTAACCCAGTTTAAGTATGAATTAGTCCAAGTAAATATATGAAAATTCTTCACCTTAAAAATTAATATTTTTTGTTGCAGGATCAATGTGCAGCAAGATACTTAGTTTGTATATTCAGAGGAGTTTATAATGGTTCAAAAGGCTATAGATTATCAGGATGAGCTCACTTGTGTCTAAGTTATTGATTTGCAATATTTAAAAAACAGTATTAATTTTAGTGAAGAACATTGGGTTTGCTTTTGTTAGTATGAGAACAAAAGTTGTTGACATTTAAAATGTTCTTTTGTACTGTTGAATGGGTGTTTTCTTCATAATTTTGGGGGGGTTTTCTTAATAATTTTCAAGAATTTTTAAACTTTATTAGTTAAACATCATTTAACAAGTGCACAATAGTGGGCAGAGAAGCTGTCAATACATCGGTTTAGCGTTTTACAATTACTATTGTAAATATATTCCAAAAGTTGGGATTGTGTTCTGAGGGGGTCTTTAAACCCCTGAATGTGAATTCTGTCTGACATTTGACTAACACTTCTTGTTCCTGTGCGTCTCCCTAAATTTTCAGTGCCCTAAAACCAACTCAGCACTAGAAAAAGTAAACCAAGAGAAACTGCTAACTTTTTCCACACTGTTTAGTCAATTGGGAGTTAACTTCAGAAATATAAATGGAGCAACATCACCTTGGAATATTTGTCAGACTTGTTGAGCTTGGCAACTTAATTGACACAGGAAAAGGAGCAACAACATAAATGGATATTCTTACATATGTGGAAAGTCAGCAGTAGCCATATTTTTATGATCCAAAGAAGTAGTAAGTCTTTGGGTCTTTTGAGGTCTGAGCATATAGCTAAGGTGAAGTATAAAACCATATGTGCCAGTCCAATACCAGAAGTGTGAGAAACCCAAGTACCAATCTTTTTTCTATTTAATTTGGTATACGGTGTTCATGTAATGATGTATCAAGAAAGGCATCACTCATAATTTTGCTACTGAAGTAACTTAGAAAACATATTCAATATTTCTGCTTGTAAGCAAACATAGAGAGACAATCTCATAAGCATCCTATTTTGCACTGCAGTTCACGAGTTGTCAAAATGATTTACATAATTTTTGTTTCATTTTTCTAAATAATTTAATTAATAATTAATAAAGAAAAAATGAGCAGAGAGAAACCATATTTCTTTCTATATGCTGCTGGTAAAACATGTCTCAGTCTAGGCTGCAATTTGATGAATGATTGATAAATTTTTCATAGACTTGAGATATTGCAGTTGATATTCAAACATCACCATTTGAACTGAAAATAGGAGTACCTATCAAAACAATTGAGTACATCTGTGGAGTGGCACACAAACTCTAATAAGCAGTAGGGGAGAAGGAAGTGCTTGGAAAGGACAAGAAACAGGACTACTGATATTTAGCTCATACTTTGAGAGTAAAATTCCCCCCAGGATGATTAAAGTAATGTTTCTGCTGTGAGGAGACAATAGCTGAGAACTGCTGAACAGCTCCAAGCAAACCTCATCGTATGAAATGGACATGACACTTTTGAGACAACCAGGAACAGCTCTGCCAATTAAGTTGGCAGATTAGGTAATAAAATTATCAGACATCATTGATGAGACACATAGATCTGTGTTATGTAGCCTGGTAAACAGCCATTCATTTTTGGTGCTTCATTGAAATATGCTGAATTCAGATGGATTGGTTAAAAAGGTAAAAGCTTCTGAAGATCATTGCTTTTTTTCTTATCCACATAGGCCTCTGCACCTAGTTCACTTTTAATGTATTTTCTACCCAGCTGTTTCAAAACAGCCACTGGGACATGTGTGAGTCTGCAATGTTCTTTTGCAGAAATTTCCACCATTCTGCAGATAGCGAGTACAGGTTGATCAGTCCTTTGTATCACCAGATCCTAACAAAATCAACTTTTTTCATGAGCAAATGAATGAATGGCATGAACAAATGCAATTCAACAGGCAGGTATGATCTAAACATAATCAAAAATACACCTGTTTTAAATATATCAATTGCTGAAACAAAACATTAAAATCTCACTTGTCTTCCAAATGTCTCTTTAAAGAAGTTTGTGATTTATAAAAAACATTCCATGCAAATTCTTGCTTTTTTCCCCCCGTTTTCTCTTATTCTATATAAAGAATAATCCACTTTGATACAGATCTTGTACCTTCATCACATTCTCTAGAGTATGAAATGAGTCCTTTTGTCTTTCAGATGTTTATCTGGACATTTATATTCCTTGATGAGCAAAGAGGTATTGGGTTAGTAATTTTGCTGAATAGTGCATTACATGTGCTTTATAATATCTGTATTTGACATACCTAAGCTATAGCAAGAAAAATCAATAACATTTTATTTAATGTATATTATCCAGTATTGTCCTTTCAGGCGTGTTGCAAAAGGTGACTCTTCTAAACAAACAAAAAAAACCCAGCTAAATTTACATAGTCACTTAGAAGAAATTTTCTGAGTTTAAGTACCTTCCTGTGTAGTACTTTTCTCACATCTGTCTTCTTTAAGTGATTTGTATTCTTTACTTTCAAATGAATAACCTGGAAGTTAATGAATATCAACTCACTCTTTAAACAGCTCAAAATATTCCCTCAGAAATTATTCTGCTTCCATTAGTAGAAATCTTGAATCCTCAAGAGAAAGGATTACTGTTGAGTTTGAAAATTATTGCTCTCTGACTTCATATAGCGACATTAGACTTAAAGACAAAAGCTTATGAAAAATAGTAAAATATGGAAACTGAACCCAAAGGAAAAAAGAAATGATTGAGCAGGATAAAGTCTGTGAACTCACTAGATGCTAGATGTGGAGAGTAGCTACCAGTGCAGGCATTGCATTTTACACTGGCAATTTCCTTCTATTAGCACACAAATGTGCTGTTAAAAGAGAGGCTCTTTCAGTCTTTTTGGCTTTGTGATACTGCTCAAGTCCTTTGTCTCCTAATCTTTTGAAAGAGTCATATTTCACTTAGGAGATCTAAATGTTTTCTTGTAAACAACTTCATTCTTTAATATCTACTTCTGAGCAGTGTTCTTGTATGTTTTGTCTGAATAATATAAATCTAATATTGCCTTTGTGGGGAGAGGAAAGAAAAAATAATGTATTATTGCCACAGATGGGACAACGGCCAAGAAAATATTTAAATGTAATAAAGGTGCAGTGCCACAGTGTCCCAGAAAAGCAGCAACATCCCTAGCAAAGTGCACTATATAAGTAGGTTTCCCTGGACCACATTCATACTTGGTGTCTCTACTACCAATAGTTTTCAGTTTAAAAGTGTGTTATTGTAGAAAGGAAGCAGCTCATAATCAGCTGTAGACATCATGACATCTCAGTCACTTTTGATTTGGTAAATTTTCTCATGCAATAACTACCAAAAGTAAATTAATTTTTGCAATATTTCATTAATGTAGTGTAGAGTCAAACATTAAATTACTGAACTCTTCCTCATTGGGTAGTATCCTGAGGTCTAATTCAAGAATGCTTTAGTCCTGAAGAAAAATGTGAATGCTTTCTTAAACTGGTCAGCAGAACTGTGAAAATTCTCACAGTGTTCTACAATCAGTTAATTTGAAAGAATAAATTAAACTGTGTTTGTGTGGTGACAAATGCAACAAGAAATGTTTTCAGAGACAGCAGTGTAGCATGAAAAAGCAAGAAAGCAGAAAGGATAATAAATTTAAAAGAACCATGAAAATATTACTAATATTAGTAAGAATGTCTTGATTATGAATATTTAGCAATATAAGGACATTCTTAAGAGAGATAGAATGTTGTCTTTAGGATTATGTCTCCAGTACAAGCTCCAAAATTATGGTCTAATATAGGATCCATCTTTGCTTTGCAAAGAAGAAGCCTGCGTTATGTTCATAGCTGAAAATATTGTTGCAGTTCCAGCCTGGTCATTATACATGCTACTTCTGGATCCCAGTGAGCACATCAAACCAAAGCAACCCATTCTAATCATCTTTAAATCTGCTTTCTCAAAGCTTTCACAGATATTTCCCCTGGGCCTTTTGAAACAAATACTGTGGGTGTTCTGTCTTCCCAATCCCTTGCACAGGAATAGGAGAAAAATGGGAAGAAGGGGAGGAAGAGGTGCTACCATTTTGTTTGCAGAACACATAAATGAAACAAAATTGCTCTAATATTTAGCAGTTTCCTGCTTGTCTTCCTTTGCTAACAATATTTATTTTCCAGAAGGAACTGGACGTGCTTAGTTAGAGGTGAAAGGTTCAGGCTGCTTTTCCCATCAACATTTATTGGCTGCTACTATTCAAAAATGTGAGACAGAAAAATAATCAAATGGTCCCTACAGCCAGGATTAAAAAGTGATCTGATATTTTGAGCTTCTATTAATAGATCTCTTTTCTTTTATAACTCATCTTAAAATGATTCCAGGGCTACAGAGAACCAAAGAATATTCTTATATANGATTTTTCAAAGCAAGGTCATCAAGGAAAATCTCAATCCAAAATGGAATGAAGTTTATGAGGTATAAACAATAAAAATACTTTGAAGTTTCTTTTGTTAAAGAAGATGTCTGGGGACTCTCTTGAGGAGCTTCTTGATGTCTCCCTCTAAAAGCCCAAAGTTCTTCAGCAAAACAGAAATTCTCCATAAATACTTTTATATATATATATATATATATATAATAATAGAAAAAAAAAAAAACAACCACAACAGGAAAACATGTGCATACTTCTAAATTTATTTCCAAAATCTGTATGCAGAGATTGATTGAAGAAAATGAGAATTTAGGTTACTTGAAACATAACTATGGAAATGAACCAGAAATTAATATAGCTATAACAGGATGTGGGAAATTTTCATTAGACCTCAGCATTTGTCATTTTTATGAAGATGTAGCCCATGCCTTCCTTTTCATCCAAAGGCAAAATAAGGGTTCCCCAGTGCTAAAATAAACTTTTTCCTTTTTAGCACCTTTTGTTCATAATTTCTGAGATAGAAAAACCAGAGGCAGTAATGTCACAGTCACCGCAGATACAGATTAAATATTTTAATTTCAGTAACATTCCTAGTTTCACTGGCATGTAGATTTATCAAAAAAATGCCATTTTGCACATGGTATTTTCCTACAGCAGTTAATTCTTAATCTCTTATTCAGAAAAATGTATCATCTTTTTTTTTCAGTGAATAGAATATTATAACAATTCAGTATTTCTTTTATTTCAAAAAGTATTATTAAATGTCTTCTCATTGAGTCTTCTCTATTAATTTTATGTTCCTCCAGACCTCTGAACATATAACCTAGTGAAAATTTTCTTTGGGCAAATCTATCTTTAATACTTTTTTATTTGAAAACACATACACTCAAGAAATATAAATTAAATCCCACACTATTCTTAGTATGATAAACTGCAGTTTCTATGTGGTATATTAACTCGTTCTGTTAAAATGAGGCAAGGAGAGATACTTGATTTCAGGAATCATGAAAAAAGAAAGCTTGCTAGCATTAGAATAGAAATTTATTTATTTATTGTTTCTTCCTACCCCTCCCCAAAATGCAAATGAATCTATTTAGTTAGAAAATAATAATTGTTTACTTACAGAACCTAACTTGAATAATTTCCAGCTATCTTCTCAGTTATTAACTTGTCTTAGATCTTTCACTCTTTCATGAGATATAAAAAGGGTTGTTTTTCTCACATTTTTTGTTTGTTGGGGTTTTTTGGTTGGGTTTTTTTTTGAGAAACAGCAGGGTTGAGGGATGAGTGGGAGGAATAGTTTTACTTCTAAGTCTTCTGATAGGGAAAAATTGCTGAAAGATTAAGCTTTTAAGAATATATTTCCAATTTTCCCCTCATTTCATAACAAAGACCATTGACAAACTTGTCTTGGAGATGTTTAATTGTAGTTTACTTGGTAATGACTATACTTTGCTAATTCTAAACTAATTTTTAAATGTTTTTATTTAGGTTTAGCAAGAAAGATCACCAGTTCTGTAAAGGTTCCAGAGTTAATAAACCAACATTATCTTCCAGACATGAATAGGACACTTCAGAGTTTCCTTAAGAATATTGAAAAGTCATACTAATTATAAGAAAACTATTGTAAATGTTATCATATAAGCTGTTTACTGAATTTACTATTCTGCTTAGACAGTTATAAACTCTATTTTTACACTGTTTAATATAAAGTATGGCACAAGCAAAATCTTGAATTCTTTTCTGTATTTTTAACTGCTGTCCAGCTATTCATCACAAAATAAGAAAGAACAAGTTGTATCTCTTTAAATCCTCTTCCCATTTTCTTATCCTTCTCGTAGGCTTATGTACAATTTAAGCCTTGCATATCTTGATAACTTTTATTATATTTAAATAATTTTTTTGTTTCCATCCTTTAGATTAATTTCACTTCTGTGAGATCGGTGATAAATGAGACCGTTGAGACATAACATATCTAGGTTAGCGTGACTTCAGGCACTGTACAGTGTCTAACAAACTGCCAGCTGATTTCTTTTTTGGACCAATATTGTCTCCCTGCAAATTATGTGTTGGATAAACTTATCTGGATTCTTTGCTTCTGCAGTATACATTCATTGTAAGCACGATTCAGCGGTCACATTAACAATGATACCTGCACTGTTCCTTACCTGGATCATATTGCACCTTGCTTAGCTCATCTTGTTTTAAATATACAGTGAAGATAAAAATGAGTAAATACATTTCAGCCTTCTCGAAGAAACCTAGTGATTCATTTACAGCAGCCTCCATAAGGACATGGACATTTTTCTTAGTAGTTGTACCAGCTACTTCCTTCTCCCTTCAGGAGTCTGTGAGTCTCCTGCCCTTGTCTTGTCCCTCAGTTCTGCTTGGAAAAATGTTTATGGGATTAGCAGAGAAATACATGAAAGAACAAATTATAAAGTATCCCACTCTAACTTCCTTGCTCTCACACTTTGCTGCATCTCAATCTGGTGTTCCACCTGAATAACCTTTTAAAAGCCCAGCTAGTGAAAAATATAGCAGTCTACCAGATGGAAAGCACACTTAGAGTATATCTTCATGCTGGTTTTGTGGTTTTTCTCTTTGTCCCACAATAGTGCTTAACCTTTAAACTTTGGGATGGATTTCTTCTTGCCTTCTTTGGTTAGCTCCTAACTGACACTAGGCAGATGCCAACTGTGAACTGCTGAATGAATAGCACAATTATAGTGAAGGAAGTATGAGGAGGCTGAGGGCTCTTTGTTAGTTATATGAATTTACACAGAAGGCTATGATCTCCTCTGCAACTCCATGAACTAGTGACAATGTTAACAATAAGCATTCTCATTAAGGCATCAGAGTATCTTAATTTTTGCCTCCAGTCCAGAGCAATTGTGACTGAAGCGACTGACCTCCCAAGCATACTGCAAAGCATGTTTTTTCAGTTAGGATTTTGGAAGAAGTGGGTAGAAGGAAAATGCTTTTATGAAGGCTACAACACATTGGTAGATATGGTCACAATCATAGTGGATGTTAAATGAAGGTGAAAATGCAGATGCAAAATGCAGGTGTATATCACCAACTAAAACGAGGGAACCCTGTGAATCTACTTTGAAATCTGAGCAGCCTGAATGGAGGGTCTTTGCCTATTGCAATTTCCAAAGCTGTAAGAAGGAGCACAAGGAAACTGTGAAAGCAGAGATCCAGTTGCTATGAGATTGAGATCGAGAGTAATATTTTGGGGTGACAGTGTTTTACATTTCACAGTAGTAAGGACACCTTTTCATAAGATTCCTCCTCTATTAAGAAATTATTACACATAATGTTTTGGAATCAGTTTACTTGGAAAAACATGGACATAAGTAATGGCTAGATCTCCTTTCCTCTCCTCTCCTCTCCTCTCCTCTCCTCTCCTCTCCTCTCCTCTCCTCCCTTCCCCTCCTCCCTAATGTCCCCTCCCCTCTCCCCTCCTTTCTCCTTTTCTTTTGAATAAAATACATATATTTATTTATGCTGTGCTAAGAGCCTCTATCTTTCTCTGCTAACTCCAGCTTTCTGAAAGAGTGTCTCCACAGATCTTTCCCAAGGCTGAAATCATTCCAGTTATTTGCTTGCCAAACAGATTTTTAAAATTATTATTATTTTGTGAGCAAAATGACTTTGAAACAAAAAAATTGCTAATGCTATTTCTATGTTCACCTGTCACTGGGAGAAAAGCCAAGCCCAGCTGCCTGACTTTATCTTTTCCTGTACTGGACATCATACCCCCTACTTGTTGAGGAAGTCTTTGCTAGTGAACTGTAGGGTTGGATTGCTCCTTGTTTATTGATACTTCCAAGATGCAAATAGCTCATGATACAAATAACTCAAGATGCAAATAACTATTTTGACGTCTACTCAGGTTATCTTTGAGATACATCTTTGCCAGTGTACAGAGCTATATCTCTAATAATACAGAGGCACTGCCAGAATGTCTAATTTTTATCACAGGGTAGAAAATGTAAAGTTGCTTGGAATTTTTGTCTGAAAGGTATAAGAGTTGTGCAGAGACAGCTTTGTCTTTGTTGTTTATTATCTTATTATATGCTACAATGTAAAAATGACTGAACTCCCAGCAAATCTTTTTCTTATTATTGTTTATTAAATAAAATAATCTAAATTGAAGAAACAAGTCTCTTCCTTCCATGGCATGGAAATTATCCCTGTTACTGGACAAGTACACTTAAGGATATTGCTTCTGTATATTTAAACACAGAAAAGAAATAATGAGGCCATTTATAAAGAAAGTTGTCATGCTAAAAGCATTAGACAGCACTTTAGCTTGTATGTAGAGCATAAGCAGTCAATAATATCACCCATAGACACAAATTACACTGTGTGACACCTGGATTCTTTAGATCTAGTGCAACCAATTACTCTAAAGAATTGCACTGAGTCTTACACACAGATTTCCAGTTTCAACCTTTTGAAGACTGGAGATGAACACATAAATGTATGGTTAAATCTTTCATGTTTCTTTTCAGAGTGCCTGGTTTAGGCTATCAAGTTGCTGAAGTAAGCGAAGAAGTAATTTAAAACTACTAAAGCAGATTTCCAGCAGATGTAACCTGCCCAAGTCTTATTCATTTAGATTTTATTTTGTTTTGATTATCACTTGCATGAGGAGTAAATCCTTGAAGTCTCTTACACCAATGTGGAATCAGAATAGGTCCAACAGTTCCCACAGCCTTTAGAAGAGAGAAATACTACTGAAAACACACTCTCACAAGGTACCATGTAGCTACAGGAGTGATATGTCCTGTTTGAGACAGCCAATAGTCCGTGTAAGTGTCACTTTCTACTTTCAAGTCCTTGTTTCTAAACCAGTAGATATCTCCACTTCATCATAGACTAGCATTGCTGATAAAATACATTTAATGTTTTATTTTCTTAAAAAAAACCACTTCTTACCCATGACCTTTAGTGGAGAATCACACTTGCACTGAGTTTTTAACTTACAGTTAAAGGCATTATCATATGGATCCAAGTAAAATTGCCTGGCAAAAGTTCAGAAAACATTGATTTTTTAACTTTTAGAAACATTTTTAAATTTTCAGTTGCATTCCATCAAACTGAAATGACATGATCAAATTATTTTTCAATTTTCTGAATTTCCAAGATGAGTACAATATGAAAAAGGGAAAAATATATTCAGTGAAACATCTAATTTAGGTGCTAGTATAAGATGTTGTGAACAATGGTGACATTTACCTAAAAAATCTGAACATGTCCTATGTGGATGAAAACCAGCATTTAATCTTTTTTCCTAGTCTGCAAAATAATATTTTTGCAAACATTATTTATAAGGGTCTCAACTAGCACTAATCACATCACAGCCACCATTATTGTGCAAAAGGAATAAGAAGCAAAGTCTAAATGCTTAGACTGCAGCCCAGATTTGTAATCTGTTCCTCTTTTGAAAGTACTATAATACATTTCAGTAATTATCCTAAACACTGCAGCCCCACTTAGATAAATTAAAATATTTTGAATAATCATCATGTGATAACACAATATAATCTTATTTTAAGATTGGCCCTCTTTTCAGTTCTTAGAATAATAATGCCTCATTGACAGATCACTTTGGACGTGTCCCCACTAAGAAGCTGAACCAAGAGTCTGTAGTTACAACAATTAAATATATGCACATTTGTCATGATTTTTCAGCCATGCTTATCCCTTCCTCATGTGTACCCTCCCCACTTTTGTGACAATGACACAATTACTACATTACAGTAGCTAAAGTGGGAAAGGGATTTCTGATGGAAGGGGACAAATTTGTTTCCTGGGAATCTTCAGCAAGTTTGTAGAAATCACATATCTTTTCATGGTGAAAGCTAGGGTAGAGCATCCTCCCATTTTGGCATCGCAGATTTCAATGCAGTGTGCCAAGGGCTCTTAAATGGTTTCAGCAAAGCAACATCTCCCATTTTTTCCATGGCATCTACTGCAAGGTAATGAAAGAAATTAAACACGAATTGTTGCTGAGGTTAACCTGCTCTGTGAGTTAGCCTTGTGGCTGAATGATTGAGCAAGTTCACTGTCACTGAATAAAAGTCTGTCCACTTAAGCCGACAGTTTGTACACCTTTAGAGGATGGCATTTGTCAGGCAGAAAGCCACTTCTGGACTTGGTGGTGCAGACCATAAGGCCAAATTACTCTGGACTGAAAGTGTACATCCTTCATAACTCAGCATCTTCTGCACACCTAGATCTTTTCTTGTTTCATCATACCACTGTTCCTCGTATGCAATCAACTTCGATCCTGCCAAGAGATCTTCACTCTGTTTGATTGCTTTTCCAGCCATAATGTCCATTTTATCTCTTTTGGGTGTAAACAAACCAGTGTCTGCTCTTTAAACTATTTAATCAAAGCAGTTTTTCCTTCTTCTGAGTCTGGTTAAATTAACTAAAATGACCTGCAAGGTCTTTGCTATCTCTAGACTGGATCAAAGAATGTAGGCAGTGCACTACAATCTACTTTAATCCCATTACAGCCATGTCACTCCTAGGCCTTTGCTGTGATTAGACAATTAGATACCAATGGCTTTCTAATGGATTATACTACAAGGCATTAGCTGATGAAAATTCTGCAGTGTTAGCTGTTTGCCTTTTCACTATAACGAGAAATGAAACATTGTCACAGAAATCTGTTAATTTAATAGCTTTCATAACAGTGTTAGGAGTGGTAGTGAAAGAAGTTAAACATGATTCTATGAATTGTTATTGAAGGTTTACCTGCTCTGTAAGTTAGCTTTGTGGCTATTTGGACATGCATTTTAGTTATTACATAAGCAAAACTGATTGAGCAAACATTAAAACAAACACATTTTATTTGTATCCCCAAGAAATGTGAGTGGCTGAATGTTGCCACAATATGTAGGGATTTGTGTCAGCTTATATCTGTGTGTGTATTCCTCATCTGTGACTACAGTAGAAAGTGAAAGTACTGAAGAAAGTAACTGAAAAATTACTGAAGAAAGCAATACCTGGGGTGGTGTGAACTTTCCTCAGCACTTTCATTGGGTTTGAGCCTAAATGTCTTGTGTCTCATTTGAGACATCAGAGTACTGCAGAAGCTACCTTAAGCAATCAGTCAGTTTGCAAATTGTTTGAACTGTAAAACCTTTACTATAAAAAGAACATAATTACAATCTTGATTGTGGTGGTGTGTAACATGGGACAAAATGGCTCTGAGTGGATAGTGTGTGAAATCCTTCAAATGCAGTGACTATTCACTGGCCTGTTTATGAAACCCATAGGCAGATGTATATCACAGTAAAACCAGTACTTATTTTCACTCTTGTTGGCAGATGGAGGCGAGCCAATGACTGAATGCACTTCTGAGATTTTATTACCTAATATATACTCTTGCCTGATCCCTGTCAGGGAGCTGAGATTCCCTGGATGGCTGATATGTGTGAGCTTGAATTGCTGTGATCATGACTGCAGACATTTTGTGCAGAAAAACTTTCACACTCTAATCATGTCTCTTGAGTGTTCTTCACAGCCATTCAAAAGAAAAAGGATGATTTAATGTATATTAACATCTGAACTTAATTAGCTAAGCTAATGGGAAAGGTAAACAGACATAATGTCCATGAATTAGCCCCTTTTCTGAGTCTACAAAGCTCTGAGATTTCATGAAACATTGAGCTTTTTCCCCATGACATAAAAGTGACTTATAACTGTAGGCAGATTCTTTTAAACTGAGACATACTGACCCTAAGTGTTATATCTTTGTGCTGTGTTTTGCCAATGTAACTGCCTTGTTATTCACCTTGCTGCAAGGGTTTTGCCAGCATTCACAGCATTAAAAAATGGGTTTCTTTGATGCCACTGGCCAGAAGTATCAATTTATAGTTTTTGTAAGTTCCACCACCCAAATTGGAACTAACTTTTTTTTTAAAAAAAAAAATATCTTTTTGTCTTGAGCACATAAATTCCAGTTGGCAACATTCCAACTGTTTTGATAACATAGAAATGCTATAATGTCAGCAATTCAGGTACAGTTGTATCTGAAAATATGCAATGTGTGTATACATACATATATTAGTGTATGGAAAACACTGTCTTAGACTTAATATTAACATATAATCTAAATGCCAAATGAAACACGGTGATGCTTTTGAAATGAAATGTTTTGGCATTATCAAAATGAAACAAGAAAAATGAAATGATTCATTTTGACACTTTCATATGGAACACTTATTCCAAATTGAAATGTTCCTGTAGATCAACTTGATTGCAACAAAACTGCATTTTTGGAGTTGAACACTGTTCTCCTAAAACATTTTTGAGTGGCTGTGGGTGAAGCCTACTTGCAGGTGTCTGCATTTGTAGACTTACCTTTCAGCAAGATGAAGGCTACCAGGCATGTTAAATCCACCATTCACTTCAGAAACTGGCCATGAATTATGCAACTTCATCTGATGCCAGAGTCATACTGTGAAAAGGCAGGGTCAAACCACAGCATGAAATATTTTGATATGTGCTCTGCACTGATGAGGCCCCCACACAGATCTAGCAGAAACATGCCTTCACATAGAATGATATCAGTATTGGGAACTTTTCCTCCAGGAGTTATTTGTGCATCAGATGTGCCTGAATGTATCATCCAAATGGAAAATTTGGTTGTTACAGCATTTCTTAAATTTACCAGGGCATTTAACTCATAAAACAAAACATGAAATACCTCTGTTTCATGATTTATTACAGATGTAATTTCATAGTATTAACGATCACTGATGGTGGCTCTTATTGTGGGCACTTTAGTTTGTATTGTTATACAAAAGGATACCATTTTCAGCATATAAACTCCCAAAAATATAAATTACATTGTGGAGGGTGATTTTATGGCCTAACCATGGCAAAAATCACACTGTTAGGCTATGAACGCAAGCATGAACAGTGTATGTGGATTAAATAAACAAAACCTTGGCCATGTTAAAGATGACCAAGCATAGTAGCTGGAGATATCAGCCCAGATATGGATTGCCACCACTGTCTATTGCTCTGTGGCATCAGAGTGGCTGGCAGAGGAGCAGTGCAAGGTGTGATGCTGGGCTCCTGGATATGGTTTCTTACAGTTCTGCAAGCTGGGGAACCCACGCTGCCCCACAAGGATAGTGCTTGTGGTACAGGCTGCCCATCAGAGGGTGTGGGTGGGTGTGTATGAGTGCATGTGCATGGGTGAGTGTGTGTCAGCAGTGCCAGCCTGGGTTAGCTAAAGAAGGGCTGTTAGACATTCAGAAGTGTTTATTAGTGGTTTGTAACTGCACACTATTGTGGTTTCTCTGCTGTATTACATTGATCCTGAATGTACAGTTTACTGATTGCTTGTTAAGTACATGATATTAATAATTCAAAAAATTCCTTTGGTTTAAATTATATGAGCAATTTTTGCCTGTGACAGATATAAACTGGATAGTTCAAATCTAGGCAGTGGCTTCAAGACACAATTTAAAATTTCCCGTCTTTTCATTCATCCTTAAACAGTCATTGATGTAGCTCATCTATTTAACCACATTGCTGTGTATTGCTGAACAACTTATCCCTTGAATAGAGTCCAAGACTTATATTCTGTAGCTTACATGTATTATTTCCCTATAACTTTAAATCATAAAAATGTGATTTAATGTCACATTTTATTTATAATGGATTCTGACAGAAACCAGCCCTGCCTTCTGCTTAAATAACAAAGTTTATTATAAATGCTGTATTTTTTCCTGACTTCTAAAATCTTTATTTTTAATGTTTATTTATTAATTCTCTGCATTTACTATTGAATCTTCCTGACCATGTACCATAAATAATAAATAAATAAAAAAAACCCAAATTTGTACATTTTGATACCAAGTTTCTTTCACTTATTTTTGCACCTTGACAGGGATTATCCAAAGTCTCCTAGTAGGATTTAATATTTGTACATAATGGGTGGCATAACAAGACATGAAGTTCATTATAAAACTCAAAGATTCATTTAATTCTTTTTACTTTAATATCTTCCTTTGAGGATGAAAAAGCCCCAGCTTAAGACAAAAAAAAAAAAAAATCAGTTTATTATTTATAGCATTTCATGGTCAAATAAATGCCCTCCAGCTTTCCACACTATTCACAAACAACTGTCAACAGCAGAAATACTGTAACAATCAGGGTGAATCAAATCCTATGAATAAATAATGAAATCTGTTTTCATTTTACATTCAGCGTCACTATAAAACAGAAACAACAAAACCATCAACAAAACCCAGGAGCAATTTATCTAAAGGGTAATAATAAAATTACTTAGATTCAGGAGGGGTAAAAAAAACCACCACTAACAGAGCAATGAGTGATTATACAACTTACTTGTGTTTTCACAGAGAGGCACAAGTAACATGCCAGATAGACTGAGTCAGCAACAGCATATATTCTACTGTGAATGTTTAGAACAGTGTGAATCTTTATAATGGTATGGACATAAGGAACCGCAAGATGTTGATATACTGTAAGTTGAAAATATACCCATGAAGGCTGCAGTTGGACAGGTAAGTACTTCTTCCATGGACAACCATGGAATCAGGGAGTTGCGGGTAGAGAAGATAAACCAGGGCAAAAGAAATTGACTGGAGATACTGTGGGTTATTTTTCACTTGTCTTGGCATTAGCCAGGAGAAAAATATGGTATAACAAACAATATGGTATGAACAATATGATATAACATTTAGTGCAAGATTAGTAGATAAAATGAAACTCCTATAGGTTTGTAATAAGATGCATTTCTGCCAACAGACAATAAAAGATTGCCAAATGATTCAACTACAGAAGCAATGTTATCAAGGTTGTTTAAGCCCTCTTGTCATCCAACTTCAGTGGTATTATGCTTACTTTTCCAAAGTCCTTCAAAATGCTTACTCTGATTTCAAGATTCTCTGACACAAGTCTATCACCATATCACCCAGAAAATAAAATAAACCTTCCTTTGCAAAGGCAGGGAAATGCATGTGAAACACAGGCTTCAGGTGTGTCTACAGCTCTTTGAACGCATGCTTGTCACAGGGGATTGGAACTAGATGATCTTACGGTTCTTTCCAACCCAAACCATTCTGATTCTATGGTTCTATAAATAAAATGTTATTTTGGCTTTTATTTTTTTTTTTGTTTTCTTGCAAAGTTAAACATTGACAAATGTGCATCAAACCCCAAAAGTATAGCACTGTTTCTCTTAATGATGTTGATATTTAATATTAAATAGTGGAAGACTTAAGTTGAACTCGTGGTAGAGCAGATAAGTAATTTTAAAGAAAATTTATAAAAATAGAAGAACAAGCCTTTGATGAGGTGCCACTAGGAAGTCCCAAATCCCATGGAGAGGGGGTTAGATTCTGAACACCAAAGGAACAGCTCCAGTACTGAGCAGCAATGGTTAAAACACAGTCCCAGCTAGTTATCTCTTCAGTTAGCATACAACAGTGAGAAAAGCAAGTCAATGTCTTAGTTCATAATTTGTAAAATCCTATCAAATTTCTTAATGAAATCTTTGCACAGCTGCATTACTAGGATCCTAAAAAAAAAAAAAAAAAAAAA
>NDXB01013169.1:140146-151111 GCA_002631895.1 Agapornis roseicollis | reverse complement strand
AAAAAAAAAAAAAATAAATCACAAACTGACTTATAAATAAAAAGTTTCTTTTTTTGTTTTTAATTTCTTGGGAAATATTGGACTGCTGTGTGACTGATGGCATCAAAATTTGATGCAGGATATCTTACAAGAATCTGAAAATTCTGCCTACTTAGTGCAATATTTTCAATAGTTTAATATACTCTCAGAAATTAAGATTAAACTTTTAAAGTTTTTAAGCAACCTTTTAAAAGAAAAAAATGGATATATGCCAAAAAAAAAAAAAAAAAAAAAAAGGAAACAAAAAAATTTTTAAAAAAAACAAAAATTTCTTTTACCTATATTGTAGAAAAAAAAAAGAAAAAAAGGTGACAATGAAATTTTTAAAAAAAACAAAAATTTCTTTTACCTATATTGGTGAAAAAAAAAAAGAAAAAAAGGTGACAATGAAATTTTTAAAGAATACTGCATTTTCTTTTACCTATATTGGTGAAAAAGAAAAGGAGAGTACTCTGTATCACATCCCTAAATTTCAGAAAACATCAATCACTTGCAGAAAAACTACTCATTTTCCTGATATCTTTAATACTTATGTGTTGGGACTGTGGAAAAAAGACTTCAAAAGGAAAAGCAAAAATGTAGTTACAGTTCCAGAAACTGGGTATAATGAGCAGCCAAATTGTTGGACTGGGCTGACTTCCCTCTGACTCTCAAAGCATTTTCGAGGTAGTATTTTCTTCAGACACAGGTCTATGTGTGTGATTGTGTCCACTGTGCCCCAGTTCACATGGTATAGGTCTTTTATGTTAAAGGTGCCATTCAGATGTTTTTATCACACTTTATGAAGGTGCCAGAATGTCTGGAGAGTGACTCTGTGACAAAAGTAACAGAATACCTTGTCAGTTGTTATACACGTTATCTTCTTTCATTTTCCTGATGACTTCACAGGAACAAAGGAGTATGCTTTAATTATTTTTTCATTAACAGGCTATATTTAATATCATGGCAGATAGTTATTTTGTAGTTTATTTTTTTCTTATCTTTAACATACTGATACAAGTAACTAAGAGCTTGTTAATGAACACTTACTGCTTTCACCCACTAGAGCATATGCTGTAAAGCAGAGCAAAATATGGTGCTGTAGTTTTTCATGTGCCATTTTATATGTGGCTAGAATATTTCTTGCCATACAGAGAATTAATCAAATGGGAGCAGTAAATGAGAATTATGGTTGTAAAATATTTTAAAGTTAGGAAATTTCAGGATTAAGTCTGCCAGTCAAATTAAAATTATTATTCTTTGCATACACGTGAATTTTAAATACCTGTTCACAAACCACTTTTTGCACACATGCCACTGAACCTCTAATTTTTGAGATCTAACCATCAGTGAGATTCAGATCTGTTGCATCAACCTCAACTTTAACAGCTTTTTAAACATAACTTAATCTCTTTTCTACTGTCTAGTATGCCTGGAGTGTAGCATAGCATGGTTATACCTTCTCCACATACATGAGCTGAAAGAAACTGCAAGATGTGAGGTAGAACAGTTACCTGCTCATCTGAGGAGCTCAGTTATTGCAGGCATGTTTCTCAAACCCCTTTTTAGCTTTTTCATGGCCAGTAAAAATTGCAGAATTGGGTCTGTTGCACCTAATAAAGTGTTGCCCGTTGAGCAATACAAAGCAGTAATAAGTAATATTATCTGATAGATCATATAATTTTAAAGGTGTTGATTAAAATAAAAGCATTGAATAAAAATAGAAGAAAATCATAGAATTATAGAATAGTTAGGGGTTGGAAAGGATCTTAAGATCATCCAGTTCCAACCCCCCTGCCAGAAGCAGCAACACCTCACACCTAACCATGCCACCCAAGGCTTTGTCCAACCTGGCCTTGAACACTGCCAGGGATGGAGCACTCACAACTTCCTTGGGCAACCCATTCCAGTGCCTCACCACCCTCACAGGAAAGAATTTGTTCCTTATATCCAATCTAAACTTCTCCTGTTTAAGTTTGAACCCACTACCCCTTGTCCTGTCACTACAGTCCCTAATAAAGAGTGCCTCCCCTGTATCCCTATAGGCCCCCTTCAGATACTGGAAGGCTGCTATGAGGTCTCCACGCAGCCTTCTCTACTTCAGGCTAAACAGTCCCAACTTTCTCAGCCTGTCTTTGTATGGGAGATGCTCCAGTCCCCTGATCATCCTCGTGGTCCTCCTCTGGACTTGTTCCAACAGCTCCATGGCCTTTTTATGCTGAGGACACCAGAACTGCACACAATACTCCAGGCAAGGTCTCCCAAGAGCAGTGTAGAGGGGCAGGATCACCTCCTTCAACCTGCTGGTCATGCTTCTTTTGATGCAGCCCAGGATACCGTTGGCTTTCTGGGCTGCCAGCACAAACTGAAGCCAGCTCATGTTCATTTTCTCATCGACCACCACCCCCAAGTCCTTCCATGCAGGGCTGCTCTGAATCTCTTCTCTGCCCAACCTGTAGCTCTGCCTGGGATTGCTCCGACCCAGGTGGAGGACCTTGTACTTGGCATGGTTAAACTTCATGAGGTTGTCATCAGCCCACCTCACAAGCGTGTCAAGGTCCCTCTGGATGGCATTCCTTCCCTCCAGTGTATCCACCGAACCACACAGCTTGGTGTCATCGGTAAACTTGCTGAGGGCGCACTCAATCCCACTGTCCATGTCAATAACAAAGATGTTGAATAAGACTGGTCCCAACACCGATCCCCGAGGAACGCCACTTGTCACTGGTTTCCAGCAGGACACTGATCCATTGGCCACCACACTTTGTGTGAGGCCGTCCAACTAGTTCTTTATCCACCGAGTGCCCCACCTATCAAATTGATGTCTCTCCAATGTAGAGACAAGGATGTTGCGTGGGACAGTGTTGAACGCTTTGCACAAGTCCAGGTAGATGACGTCAACTGCTCTACCCCTGTCCATCAGTTCTGTAGCCCTATCGTAGAAGGCCACCAAATTGGTCAGGCAGGATTTCCCCTTAGTGAAGCCATGCTGGCTGTCACCAAGCACCTCATTGTTTTTTATGTGCCTCAGCATGCCCTCCAGGAGAATCTGCTCCAAGATTTGGCCAGGCACAGAGGTGAGACTGACTGGTCTGTAATTCCCTGGGTCATCCATTTTCCCCTTCTTTATAACAGGGGTTATATTTCCCTTTTTCCAGTCATCCGGAACTTCACCTGACTGCCATGTTTTTTCAAATATGATGGAGAGTGTCTTAGCAATTCATGCAGTTGGCGAAGGATTTGGCAACACTTCAGCACTGAGCAAGAAAGCAACATCATCTCATGCTCTATGGCTAAGAAGAGTGCCTTGTGCCTTGTCTTCTTTTTCTTCACCACAGCATTTTTCCTAAGTGGATTCTCAGGAAGGTGTAAAGGCATTAAGAGCCTCTGTGTGTTTTATAGTCTGTCTTCAGCCCATCTGCTATCCATTACATTCTGCTTTGCTACTGTATGTAGAGTCAAGGGTCCTAAACATTCACCCTATGGATGTCATACTCAAGAAGCAGTATGGTTACACTATGTTACCTCTACATGTATATTGCCTCTCTACTATCAACCAGTTCCTGCACAATGCATGGTGGAATGAATAGAGCTCTTTGGCATAAGGGTAGGGACACCACCAAGAGGTAGATGAATACTATATTTCTACCCATACACTGAATCCTGCTGCTAGATGTGTGAAATCTGGAATCTTCTGTATTTCTTTACAGATAATGAAGACAAAGTGTGGGGTGGCATCACATCAGGGCCACAAACACATGCCAGGATACAGAATAGTCTAACTGAGCAATAATGGGATTTGCAGGGACCTACTGCTGTTAACTGAACCACACTGGGATTACCTTATGCTTTCTCTGTATTCCAGCGAAGTCACTGGGCTGCCTTGGGTCCTGTCTCTGTGTCAGACGTCAGCACTAGGAGTGCTTATGAAAGGGAAGACTCTTCTCTCTGCATAGGTTTTCTCTCTGAATGAAAAAGTGTAAGTCTACCCTGTAAGAAACATATATAGACATATATGTCTGGAAAACCCTGATAAAAAATGCTGTCACCTTCCCACAATGCCCCAGGCTGAGTCAATGATACTCTGTCATACCATACCCTAATTGGAGATCCTTAGGGGTAAAAAGTCTGCATAACATTTAAAATGGAATGCTAACAGTTTTCTGTCACTGGTAGCAGTCCCTGAGTATTCTGTGATGGAATTTATTTTCATTAATAAGGTAGAGAAACATAATTTTATTTTTGCCTTTTCTATTGTGTTATTCAAGTTTGTAAATCATAGTAAAATAATGCACACCTGACATAATGCAGGAGTAAGCTTTAAATGTGCATGTGTGTGTATGTGTGTATGTGTATGTATGTGTATGTGTATGTACGTGTATATGTATGTATGTGCATATGTACCCACTCACTTTTCATTTCAGGACTTCTGTTTTCAGACTCTGTCTGCCATTTTCTATTTCTTCCATGATACAATCGAAACTTCAAGTCTGCATCTGTTGTTTGCTTTTTTTTTTTTATCTACATGACAAGCAATGATCCTTTTACACAGCCCCACTGATTTCATGTGAAGATAGCAGCCCACCTGTGTGCTAGCACTTACATGTAATTGAAGATCTTCAATGTGTAAGTGATGGCATAATCAGGCATTAAGCTGCATGAACTGCTTAAACTGTCTGACAGATAAAAGTTACTACCTTCTAATTCACTGTACAAGTGCAAATTTAGGGGCCTGTTTTAAGATTAGCTTGCAGATTAGTCTTTGTTTCCTGAAACTAAAAGCAAAGCCTGAATATCTTGCTCTGCTAAAAAAACAAACAAACAAATAAAAAACCCAACCAAACAAAACCCCCCAACAAACAAACAAATAAAAACCAAACAAAAAAGCAAGGAAACAAACAAAAAGCAGTTGAAAGGCCTTCACTAAAGAAAGCCACCACAACTAATTAGTAAACAAAAAAGAAGGTGCTGCCAGTGAAGCTTTCAACATGTAATTTTCTAGTATGTAAATACACATAATAGAAATAAGAACCTTCCTTTGTAAACCAAAAACTAAATGCTTAGACATGACATATATCATCCTCCCAGGAAATAAGCATCATGTGGTTTCACAAGCTGGGGTCACACCAGCTTGTAGTAACTGGATGTCAATTATGTTCCTTGGTAACAATGACTACTAGGGGCATTAAACTCCCAGGCTTTTGTGAGAGCACAGTGAAGATGGCAATAATATTGCCTATTGCTACTGTAGATAATATGTCTGTGTAATGCAATGGAAACATACTTCTTTTCATCTGCTGCATGTCTAACCTTTTAGATTTGATCAGTGATGTTGTGTGAATGAAGGTGACAGGATTACTGAATCATTCCTGATTAATGGTGATATCATCAGCAGCAATTTTTTAGGCTTAAAGTAGTGGTTAGTCCTCAGTACTGAAATGAAGTACATTAGAGAGGTAGAACCACAGAACACAAATCTGACTCAACTAAGCGTGCGATTTATTGGCAATTCTAAATCATCTTAGATGGAGAAACTATTTATGAGGTGAATCCAGTGTAGGTAAAAAAAAGTTTTAAATCCAGTTTCAAATGCTTTCCTATATCTATTTGTTATCCCTAATAACTTAGCTGCCTAGCCATAATTTTCAGAAGCTTATGTTTATCAAGAAGCTGGAATGTTTCTCTTTCCTTCCTTAATGATTTCCACCATGAAAGATGTTTTTATACACTCTGTCATCTTTCTACATAATGAAAACTTCTGGTGACTAAAATATTGAGAGAGGAAACTGCTCTGGACCTTAGGTAATCTGAGTTCAGTTTTAATTTCAATTTTAAAATTATTCCAATATTGAAATGTCAGGGGGAAAAAAGCAAATTAACAGACACTAAAAATTACTTAGCGTCTTATCTCTATATAGAAAATAGTTAAATGTTGGTAACATATTTCCCAACACCCTTTATGTTCTTAGAAATTAAAATCTTTATAGTTTGTCTCTTACCCATCCAAACATATAGGAGAAGCGAATCTTCCCATCTCACCTGGAGTGATGTAGCAAATATGGGAAAGGAAGGGAAAAAAATAGAAAATCTAACAGGGTAGGTTTGGTATGAATGGCTTTTTTTTTTGTTCAATTCATGACCAACACCAGTATAATCACAGGACTTACAGTGACATTAAACTGGTAAGAGAAGAGAAGAAAACACAGCTGATAATTTCAAGACTGAGCCTTTCATGTTGTTTTCAGAGGAGCTTTCAAAACGAGCACAACAGGCTTTGAAAACTGCCTTGGAAAAGACAGTGGTAAAACAGATGTTAAAGATTAGTTAAGAGTTTCTGTAGTCCCTGAACCACAACATAATTTGATTTTGCTGCTTTTTTGATAAGAGCAGCATTTCCGGAG
This sequence comes from Agapornis roseicollis, assembly GCA_002631895.1. Classification (NCBI taxonomy): domain Eukaryota; kingdom Metazoa; phylum Chordata; class Aves; order Psittaciformes; family Psittacidae; genus Agapornis; species Agapornis roseicollis. The sequence goes on along the minus strand of NDXB01013169.1, from coordinate 144,692 downwards.
CATAGTCATGCAAAATAATCACACATCTCTCTTTCTTCTTCAATTAATGGAAGTAACCTCTAGGGAAGAAAACTTTTCCAGTGTTAATTAGGCTTGTTTTCAATAAACTTTTGTGCTAGATAGAAGCTTATGGTTAAATATTCTTTTATATTTGTGATCACATTTAAATTTATTGTGCCTATGTTTCCTCTTACTTCTTTTGTATTAAACTGATGAATATCTATTGGGGAAATATGCAATATTTTTCTTTTGTAAATACATTAATATTCCTCACACCAATGTGTCTATGTCAGTGGAATTTTCAGTAGGTTCATAATATGGGTAATCCAGCATCTCCTAATCACTATCTATTGCCTGGAATTTACATATTTTGCAACTGAACTGGAGAGATGCTCTGTGCTGCTGTGATTCACGTGACTATAAATCCCATGGAGCATTTTCTTAACCAAAAGTCCAGCGAATTGCTTGTGCCTTTTGCTTTGCTTTAAGCAAGCATTTGTAATGCCTGGATAAATACAGACAGGAAGAGCATTATTTTTTTCTACAGAGCAAGCATACCGACTATAATGTTATGAGCATACTGAATTCTATATTTTCTGTCCAGTGTCCTCTGTACTTGAGGGAGAAGTTTTCATTCTGTTGTAAGCTGCCATGTAGATAGATACCTATCGCAATATGATTATGGTGGCATTTTCATAGTGGGCACATAGAGTGAATTAAATTGGTAGTCTTTGTGTCATTGTACTGTGCTTAGCTGCAAGATCAGTAGGCAGTAAAACTTTTACTAACCTGTAAAAAGAATATTTGTGAAAAAGAAAACTAGATGCTGTTGCTGTAGTTGGTCTGTGTGTGTATCAGTTAACCATGGACAGATGCTAAGCAACATTAACTGAGCAGCTGCTGAGCAGAGATTAACAGGATAAGGAAACTGGTGAGAAAATCAGTAGTTCAGTCTGAAGATCAGGCCTGAATTTAGGCAATGCTCTATAAACTGGTGCTTGGACACAGTATTTGATAATATGAAACCCTACCTGGTGTACTATGTCCAGCTCTGGGACCCTCAACACAACAGGGACATGCACCTGTCACTCCAAAAGAGTGACACAGAGATGGTCCTAGAGCTGGAGTACCTCTCCTATGAAGATAGGCTGAGAGAGGTGGGGCTGGTCAGCCTGGAGAAGTGAAGGCCTGGGGAGTCCTTCTAGCAGCCTTCCAGTACATGGAGGGGGGCTACAAGAAATCTGGGGACATTTTACAAGTACAGCATGTAAGGGTGACAGGACAAGAGGGAATAGCTTTAAGCTAAAAGAGGGAAAATTTATATATTAGTAGGGTGGTAAGACACTGGAACAGGTTGCCCAGAGAAAGTGTGATCCCAGGTAGAATGGGACTTTGAGCAACGTGGTCTAGTGGAAGGTGGCAGGAGGTTGGAACGAGATGATATTTAAGGTCTCTTCCAACACAAACCATTCTATGATTCTATGATTAAATGATTTTATAGAAGCAATTTAAAATAAACAAGTTAAAAATGGAAATTACATTTGAAGCAATTCAATAAACTTTATCTCACTAAATGTGACTATTTTATTATAATCTCTATGATATCAGGACAATTTTTCTTTAAAAAATAGGCAAAAGGAGATTACAACACTTATGTTCACATGCTTCTGAAGTTAGCCTTAATAGAGCTAGAATTGTTTTCTTCTTTTATTTCTCCCATCAGAAATTTTATAATTTTATAAGTCTGAAATAATTTTCCCTTGACCTCTGGGCAAAATCTCAAGACATGTTAGTCTGCCAAATTCAGTATGCCTAAACTTCTACTTACAGCCTGCAAAATGAAGTATTTTTCCATGCAAATCCTAATCTTTGGAAATCCTATAAGAAAGCATGTTCTTCTCCTTCAAGGAGCACTGAATGAGCATCTAAGTAAATATAGTTTTGTTTTACAAGCTGACACTAACTCTAATGATGTCTTAGAAACATGAAAAGATTGATTTTGTCTTTTTATATATAATATTTATAAATTCTCATTTATTTTAATCTTTTCTCATGCCTGACATTACTGCTAGAATTCCTTGATAAAGTACATACTTGTTAAGCTCTCCCTCAAATTCTAAGGAATGCTATGTCCCTTTTCATTTATTATAACTAAGCAGCAAACAAAATTACTTGAATAAATTTACAGTAATTTCTTTCAAATTCATGGTAAGCAGTTTTCAAATTACTTAAGAAAGTTAAAGAATAAATATGTAATTGCTCTAGATCTCCAAATTACACACATAAATTTCAGATACACGTCTCTTCACAAAAAAACCCCGAACTATTAATAGGTAAAAAAAAAAGACACTTAAGCACACAGGTAAACCAACTGAGTCACCTGCTATTTATTTTGCACTTATCAGTGCATAACTAGAACATGGAAAATATTCTTATTCAAATGCTCCTCTAAATGCTATAGTATATAACTAGTTAAGACTTGAAATATGTGGGGGTTTTTTTCTAGCTATAAAAAATAATAACACAGCAGTAACAGTTTACCCTGTGATAGCCTCTCATAGATATTAATTTTTTTAAGTTAACAAATATCTGTTAAAGACTATTACAGGGCAACCTTCTGAAATGGCCAACATGTAAAGGTAAACAAGAAAAGGAAGAAATTTTTTTTCCAGAATCCTATAAAGTTGAAGCTTTCTGTTGTTCTTTCCTTCTTTCACAATTGCTTCCCACAAGAATATATAAATTCTTTTCTCAAGGGCATATGACTTGTTAGTATAAAGAACCATAAGTAAGTTATTCTGGGTCAGGAAAGACTATTATCTACTTTATGACAGTAGCTGATAGCAGTCCCCAAGCAAAGGATATAAAATATACAGTAATGCTCACCCATTTTCAGCACTTTGTGTCCTAGAATTTTCTTGTTACATCTATTTTCTTGGTTTTTAAAACTTTAAATAGTATTTACTGCATTGTTTTGTTTAATAGATTTTTGTATCTATTTATAATTTGACATTAACTACTTCCTTTTAACAAAAGAGTTTTCCATAGTCTATTAGCAACATGGAACAAGTACTTTCCTTTTGTTTTACAGCTCTCCTTAGTGATTTCTTTTCATTAATGTTAGTGTTTTTATTATCAGAAATATTGCAAAATCACTCAGTTTCTGCACACCTCTGTCCTGAGTTCAGTAGTAGCAGTCATTTTTCTCCTTCTTAGTATCTGGTTCAGTGCTGTGTTTTTGACTTTCAGCCTGGGAACAGCACTGATAACACTGATCTTATGATGTTAACACCATGATTATATAGTTGTTTTCCCTTCATTGTTTCTTTTCAAAGTTGAAGTGCATTTTTCTATATCCTACTCTAACCTGATCTATACTCATGAAAAGGCAATTATTTACTCCATAACTGCTTTGAGTGGTGGGGATGAAGCTCTCAGTACTCAGCACTCATGATACAGACACATCATATTTATACAGTCATTTAATGATGCAGTGTTTAATTCTCCATTTTTTTTCCTTAGTAACTCCTACATTTTTTTGATTAACCATCTTTTTGATTAACATTGTTCACAACGATTTTCAAATCTCTTTCTCGTGCAAAGTAGGTGGCTTAGAGCATGACTCAGTGCATATGTTCAGGGCTATTTTTCATCATGTGTGTACTTTGAATTTATCATTCTTGGATATAATCTGCCACTTTATCATTTAGTCTCTTGATACCATGATATTCTCTGGAGCTATTTAGAGCCAGCTGTTTTTATTATCCTCAGTAATTTTGAATCACCAGGAAACTTTATCATCTCACTAATTATCCCCTTCTGCATACTGTTTTTCAATATGGTGAACATCAAAAGTCCAAGCACAAATTCCCTGTGGGAATCCCTGCCAGAAAAGTGATCATTTATTTACCCCTTACCACATCATTTAGCTGACTATTAATACACAAATTCTTAATATCCTTTACTGAAGGATCTTGCCCAAAGTTTTTCAGTGTCAACATATGTAGTACTGTCCTGGGTTCAGCGATTGCAGTCAGTTTTTCTCCTCCTTAGTAGCTGTGTTTTGATTTAACCTAGGAAAAAGGCTGATAAGGCCGATGTTTTTGGTTGTTGCTAAGTGATGTTTGCCCTGACCAAGGACTTTGTGAGCCTCATGCTCTTCCAGGGAGGAGGGGAGGCCGGGAGGAACCAGGGACAGGACCCAAATTGACCAAAGAGGTATTCCATACCATAGCACGTCATGCCCGGGATGTAACTGGCAGTTACCCGGAAGGCCTAGCTCTCTCGGGGTGGTTGGAAGAGGTGGTCGGTCAGCACTCGGTTGGGTTGGGGTGTTGTGAGTTTTCTGTCGGTGGTTGGTGAGATGCTGTATTCTTTTCCCTTGTTATTTTCTTTATCGTTATTATTATTGGTGGTAGCAGTAATGATTTGTGTTATACCTTAGTTACTGGATTGTTGTTATCTCAACCCGTGGGAGTTGCATCCCTTCAGTTCTCCTCCCCCCATCTCTCTGGAAGCGGGGAGGAAGGAGGGGAGGGCAAGAAAG
>NDXB01013169.1:113461-136366 GCA_002631895.1 Agapornis roseicollis | reverse complement strand
TATTAATTTATTAAAAATTTTTTTTTTTTTTTTTTTTCCTGAAGAATCACAACATTGGAATGACTGTGATCAAGAAGAGAGGGTTATTTCCGATTTCACAGTCTTCATCATAAAGCTCCAGCTACTGACCTTTTGCCTTTTTATTAAGGAAGAAAGAAAATAATTTAAAGCATTTCTGCTGACTCAATGGGTAATAGAGAATAGGGAGAAGGAAGTGATTTTTCTCATAAACTAATCTCAGACCATTTCAGATTACTATACATCATAACCATGTCTTTAAATTCCATGAAAAATGAATGGACAATCACTGACAGTCTCTGAACATCTGTTTTGCATTTCAACATTTTTGCCTTTTGAGTAGTACTAAGGTATGGTATAGTGTTGGGTGTTTTTTAGAATCATAGAATCATCATAGAATCATAGAATAGTTAGGGTTGGAAAGGACCTTAAGATCATCTAGTTTCAACCCCCCTGCCATAAGCAGGGACACCCCACACTAAACCATGCCACCCAAGGCTACGTCCAACCCCACCTTAAACACTTTTAAAGACTGTTTGCCATGTTTCCATTACTTTGGCATTCTACTATTGATATGTGTCACGCACAATATAATATACAAACTATATGGTAGAGTGTGTTGATTCCCCCACACACCCACCACGGCAGAGTGGATGAAACCCAATGATCGTTAAGGTCCTTTCCAACACAAACTGTTCTATAATTCTAAATGCATGGTATAATTTGTATAGTGCAGTTGTACAAAGCATAGAAAATAAAAGCACTTGAAACTGTATTGCAAGCTAACTGAAGAAGATAAAAAGCTGACTGGAGCACTTGCATAACAATTCAGATGCCAGCTGGAAGTCTAAAATCATGCCTCTGTTGTAAGTACCAGTAGATTCTGATAAAACTACAGCATGCTAATTAACTATTAAATCAATGAGAGCAATATTGCTCACACCTGACCTATTTCTCCAGCCTCAGCTTTCTTGCCTCAGTCTTGACTTGGTTGAGCTTCAGAAAACCCATTCACTGTACAGAACCAATCTCACATAAGTACTTCTTGAACATCACTGCCCAAATCAAGCACAGCATGCGATCCTTATGTAGTGCTTTACACCAAAAAAAAAAAGCTGGCAGTGAAATCCTTTACTGTAGCTTCTGTTTTGGCTTTTTTTTTGTAAGGTCTTGACAGTGAAACCTTTTAGTTGGTCAATTTAGACAAGTCGTATGGCAGGAATCAATACTGCTTCTGGAATCAGTCAGGATAAGCATACAAGTATGAATACAAGGTGAAATTTTATATTTTACCCTAATGTTTACTTAAAACCTCTGAGTTTCCACAAATATACATTCAAAAAAATCATTACTTAGGACAGTAGCAGAGATACAAATGAGGCTAATGTGCAGCTATGGTGATTGATTTCAAGAGGTAAATTGGCATTTGCAGATTTTTTTCGAGAGCATAAATCAATCAGTTTCACCTAAATTGTAAAGAAAACCCATAAATAATATTTATAGATCTTATTCATAGCATTCTCCTAATTTCCCTGCAGAAGCATCATGAGGTATAGAAGATGTAGAGCATTTTTACCCTAAGAGATAAAAAAAAACAAGGATTTCATGTGAGCTTAACTAATCTAAAAAAGCCAAGGTCCCATCTCCCTTCAGAACAAGAAAGCATCTTGTTTCGAGTGTGTGTGAGGGGAGAAATCCCTCAGTATTGTCCTATATAAAAAAATTCTGACTAGAATTTGTAGTTATAATTTGACCTTAAACTTTCCTAGGATCAGTGCAGCTGTACACAGCTGCAAAGTTCTAGCTAAACACTGCAGTGTAGTCTTTGATATCTTTATCTGTTATGATTAATTTAATATTTTAATTAATTAAGCATTTCCATATTTATAATTGAGTGGGTATGCATGGGTAATTTTCACATTACTACTTAAGTACTGTAAACAGCTTCCCTCTCTGAGATTTTTTTGTCTTGTTTTGCTTTTCTTTCAAACGCACTATGTTTATATGTAAAATTTTTCAGCAAATACAAATAGTAACAGAAATATTTATTTCTTAAGCTACTTTAATTTAAATGTAATTGTCTTTTATATGTTTAATCTAAATAATGCATAATTAATATATTGTAATTAATAATATAAATAATAAATAATATTACTAATTAGTAATATAAATATAACTGAGTTATGCTGACTAGATATTATTACCTGACAACACACAGTAGTAGTCCCACCTGATGTATGACTGAATCCAACTTAATCCTAAATTGCTTTAACATTCATAGAAAAAGTTGCAACTTAGAAGTTAAAGATAAATATATTTATAAAATCTATGATGTATTAAAGTTTCTATCACAGTGGTGTCTTAATCTTTTATATATTGCCTTAGGCTGTATTTCTCTTATGCTAGGTTGCAGATTCATGTTCTATGACATGGTTTCATCAGCTAATATCAACCCTTATTGCCAGGCAATTTTTCCCACCATCAAGACTCCTTCTGTGCTGTTACTCATGGTTGTATCCAGCTGTTTATGCAGTGAACTGGGGAATTGATCCAGCTGTAAAAAAGCTCAAACATTCTTTTGTAGAGATAATTTAGGATAAATTAGTTCATCAATTCAATCCATTCTGTGGCTGCATAAACACTTGTGTTGGTGCTGAGCAGGGACTCCTGCAGCAGAAAAAGCCTGAGGGATGCGAGTGAGCTGGTGTATTTTACAGCACAGATGCTGCTGATGGATCACAACCTCAGCATCCAGGACTTACATTCAATTGTAGCATACCTGGAAAATATAATTAGCTCATTGTGATTAAGGCTAGTTTTTGCCATTGTGTTGTGTATGCACATTTTTTGTGAGGAGCAGTTACATTAAATTTCTGTGTTTTCTGAAAGTTAAGACTTACGTTTTTCTCCCCAGAGAGCAACTGGTAGCTGCAAATCTCACAGGCTCAAAAGGTGCCTGATTTTCTTACATTTATTTATGAACCATCCTATGCCCTGATCTTGCCTCCGGATCTTCTAGTGTGGACTTCTGTGCATGTCACTTGAATGAGAAGAGTTTCCCAGAGGCACAAAGGGCCAGTAAATGAAGATGAGAAGCGCTTAAAGCAGAATAGTTAGAGAAGTAAACATACTGTCATAGTTGGCTTCAGCATCTTTTCCACTTTCAGCCACTGACAGTTCTTTCAAACGCTTAGTGCTTTCTAGAATATTTTCTGCTGAAACTGAAGATGATAATTTGATTCTTAGAATCATATAATACCAAATCAAAAGGGACCTCAAGGATAATCTGGTCCAACTTTTTTCACAAAGGCACATTCTAGACAAAATGGCCCAGAAACCTGTACAGTTGAATGTAAAAAGTGTCCAATGTAGGGGAATCTACAACTTCCCTGGCAAAACCAATCCAATAAGTAATTGTTCTCACTGTGAAAAATTTTCCTTTTGTGTCCAAGCATCTCTGTCCTGATGGTCTGAGGTGTCATAGGTCCACCAGGCCAAGAATAATTCACCTTTATGTTGCCAATCTAAGTCCATCTGAGCCACTTCAATCTTAGCAGTTCTATCCACTTGTTGGTTGTTCTGGTGTTCCTCAGTGGCATGACTCTTGGGTAAATGAGCATCTATATGGCGTACCTTCACCACCAGGTTCTGCACCCAGGCAGCGATATCTTGCTACAGTGCAGCAGCCCAGATGGGTTTACCTCTGCATTGCCAGTTGCTCTGCTTCCATTGCTGCAACCACCCCCACAGGGCATTTGCCACCATCCATGAGTCAGTGTAAAGATAAAGTACTGGCCACTTTTCTCGTTCAGCAATGTCCAGGGCCAGCTGGATGGCTTTCACCTCAGCAAACTGACTCGATTCACCCTCTCCTCCAGCAGTTTCTGCAACTTGTCATCAGGGACTCCATACGGCTGCCTTCCATTTCCCATGCTTTCTGAAAATACGGCAGGACCCATCAGTAAACAAGGCGTACTGCTTTTCACTTTCTGACAGTTCATTATATGGTGGGGCCTCTTTGGCACGCATCACCTCCTCCTCTGGTGACATTCCAATATCCTTGCCCTCTGGCCAGTCCACGATGACTTCTAGAATTCCTGGACAACTGGGATTTCCTATTTGGGCTCGTTGCGTAATTAACGCAGCCCACTTAATTCACGTAGTATTGGTTGCATGATGTGTGGAGACCCTGCCTTTGAACATCCAGCCCAGCATGGACAACCGGGGTGCCAGGAGGAGCTGTGCTTCAGTACCAATCACTTCTGAAGCAGTCCAAATCCTTTCATAGTCTGCCAGTATCTCTTTTTCAGTTGGGGTATAGCTGGCCTCAGATCCTTTGTATCCCTGACTCAAATAGCTGAGGAGTCAACCCTTAGTCTCTCCTGGAGCATTCTGCCAGAGGCTCCAGGTAGGACCATTCTCCCCAGCTGCAGTATAGAGTACATTATTTACATCATGATAGATGAAACAAGGGGGGCACAGAATCATAAAATGGATTATAAAAAACCTTTAGAATTAGTTTTAAGTAATGTTAAGTTTGATGGCTTTGTAACAGTAGCAGTGGAAAATTACTGAGATGCATGATACATATTAAAAATGGAGAGCAGTCAGAGAACATAACAAGAATCCTTGTATAAGATTAACCATTGTAGTTGGTGTAGTTTTAGGTCTTTATGATTTTAGTATGAAAATAAGTGTGAGAAAACAGGATAGAAAAACAGGACACAGTGATAAGGAGTATCTGGGAACGGCAGGTGTCCAGGATGGGCTACAGTTAAACTAACTGATAAGTAGGAGGATAGGAGGATTATTATGTCTCTGGTGCTAATGAATCAATTAAACTGGTATAAACATCTACTGTGCATGCTTCAAAGGCTGCCAGGAGTGATGAAGGTTGTTGGAAGAAGTAAAGGACCCTCAGAGACCACTACCACAATTCTGTACGCATGTGGGGAACTCTCTGGAAAATGATGTAATCCATACATAGCCTCATGAATATGTATGTATGTCCAGGGACTATATAAGGATGGCTTGTGTAGCAATACGGGGACACACATTAGGAGGAGGTATCCCCCATGTCTCCCGGCGCTGCAATAAAGAATACCTGCTTGTCAGCTTGAAAACTTTGTTGGCAAGTTTGTTACTGCAGTTTTCTCTGAAACATAGAGAGGGCTTACAATCAAACCGTAATTTGGGATGTGCATTCTCCAGAACCCCACTGCACCCAAGAAAGCTTGTGTCTCTTTCTTGTTACTCAGTGGAGACATTGCTGTTATCTTGATCACATCTGTGGGGATCTGTCTATGTCCATCTTGCTATTTTATTACCTAAAACTGAGCCTCCTGTGCAGGTTCCTTGACCTTACTCCATTTTATGGCAAAACCAGTTTTCAGCAGGATTTGGATTATTTTCCTCCCTTTCTCAAAAACTTCTGCTCTATCACCCCACATGATAATGTCATCAATGTATTGCAGGTGTTCTGGAGCTTGCCCCTGTTCCAGTGCAGTCTGGATCAGTCCATGGCAGATGGTAGGGCTGTATTTTCACCCCCTGGGCAGTTGGTTCCTAGTGTACTGGACACCCCTCCAAGTAAAAGCAAACTGTGGCCTGCATTGTGCAGCCAAAGGAATTGAGAAAAATGCATTGGCAATATCAATTTTGGCATACCACTTGGCTGCCTTTGACTCCAGTTCATACTGAAGTTCTAACATGTCCGGTATGGCAGCACTCAATGGTGGTGTGACTTCATTCAGGCCATGATAGCCTACTGTTAGTCTCCACTCTCCATTAGACTTTCGCACTGGCCATATGGGGCTATTGAAGGGTGAGTGGGTCCTGCTGATCACTCACTGACTCTCCAGTCTACGGATCAGCTTATGGATGGCAATCAGGGAGTCTCGGTGCAATATTGCCGCCAGTGCACTGTTGTTGTCATGACTGGCACTTGTTCTTTGACCTTCAGCAACCCCACAACAGAAGGATCCTCTGAGAGACCAGTCAAGGTGGACAGCTGCTCAATTTCCTCAGTCTCCAAAGCAGCAATACCAAAAGCCCATCGGTACCCTTTTGGGTCTTTGAAGTATCCTCTCCTGAGATAGTCTATGCCAAGGATGCATGGAGCCTCTGGACCAGTCACAATCGGGTGCTCTTGCCATTTCCTCCCAGTCAGGCTGATTTCAGCCTCCAGTACAGTCAACTCTTGGGATCCTCCTGTCACTCCAGAAATATGGATGGGTTGACCCTTTGACAGCTTGATGACATCAGGGTACACTGTGTACCGGTATCTACTAGAGCATTAGACTTCTGTGGGACTGATGTGCCAGGCCATCTGATTCACACAGTCCAGTAAATCTGATTGTCCCCTACCTCTACCTGGCTGGAGGCAGGGCCCCTCTAATAGTCATCACAACATTGGTCACTTAAGTCATGTAGACAGGGTTAAGTCTTTATCACAGGAGCTGGAGTAAAATCAGCTCTTCCACTCCATCTGGGAGCCTGTTCACCAGAGACTGAAGCTGCAGCTTTCATGGGATGATCACCTTTGACCTTTGTTCTCTTCAATTCACGCACCCATTTCTCCAGAGCTGAGGTAGGTTTTCCATCCCACTTCCTCATGTCTTCTCCATTATCCCACAGGTAAAACCATATGGTGTCCCTTGTTATGCACCTCCTATATCTTCTTTCTCAAGCAGTAGGACACCTTTTATTAATAGCTGGCTTGGTACACTTAGGGGAGCTGCATAGATTGGATAGATCATCTCTCAATTGTTTGAACTCATGGGACAGTTTTTCCACAGCTATAATGATGGAAGGGGTGACATTGTCTTCAAACTCTCAGAGCTGATGAATCGCTTCATCCACTGTTGGTGGCACTATGTCATGCCAGGTTATTGCTGTCAATGAGTGGGTATATGATGATGGTGCCCTCTGTGTAAATTTTAGCTACATGGGTTGTGTACATTTGACTTCATCTGGATCTACGGATGCATTCCCAGCATCCACCCTGAGATGGATCATATCTACAATGGCTGATTCCCTCAGAGTCTGGATGCCTTTCTCTAGCGTACTCCACTTGGCCAAACGACTCATAATGTCATCCTTGTATGGAAACTTTTCTTTCACAGCTGCCGAGAGCCGCCTCCAAGGCTGAGGGACCTTTTCTCTTTTTTAATTGTTTTGTCAGTTCCCTCTTCCCTAGCAAGTGATCCCAGCTGCTTAGCTTCCCTACCTTCTAGTTTGTGACCTTCAGCCCCATTGTCCTAACATTGAAGCAACCAGGTGATGAGGTACTCCCCTGGTTGACAGGTAAAATCTTTTCACATATTCCATAGCTCATTTGAGGTCTGGGGTCAAGAAGTCATCTCTTCTTCCTCTTCCTCTGATCCACAAAATAATAACTCTTATTCAGATTCTGTCCCGTGTAGTAAGCACATTGGTTCTTTATTTTTCTTCACTGTACAGATTGCTTTTTGTGCCTCTTGTTTCCTTTTCCCCTTGTGTACAGGGCAACCAATATTGGTATGAACTGGTCCTTTGGTTTAGCTGCAGTGATTATCACTGTGGTTGGAGTGGCTGCAGTATCTGGTGTCAGGGTTGGTGCAGCCACTGTGCTTGAGGGTTGAGTAGCACCAGCAGCTGCCCTGTCTGTTGCTGTTGAGTATCTTCTGTACTTGTCACTGGGGTTGGTATAGCTACTGTATTTGGAGTTGCAGTAGCTGCATTCTCTGTTGCTTTGCCATCAGATTCAGAGACATCTTTTTCCCCTGAGGGTGCTGGATGGTGTTGAACAGGACTCTGTAAGCATAGGCCAAGCCCCAGCACATTGCCATGATTTGTCCCTCTCTGGCATGACCAGGATGACAACACACCTCATTTAAGTGCTTTACTGTTTTTTCAGGATTTTGCACTTGTTTAGTGATGAAGTTCCAAAGCACTGGAGGGGCCCACTGGCCTGGATACTTGCCCATAGTATCCCACACACCCTGCCACTCATGACTGTCCAACTTCAGTTCTGTTCCTAGGCTGAAAATCAAAAACAGCACTGCACCAGATACCAAGAAGGAGAAAAATGACTGCTACTGCTGAATCCAGGACATTGACTTTTGGCTTATGTCTTCCCAGGGGTCCTCGCTGAACTTCATAATGTTCTCATTAAGATAACCTGGGCACCAATACTTTTTACACTTTTGTGAATGTTTTTCTAATATATCCTTTGACAGTACAGTTCAGTTGGGGTTTTGAACATTGGATTTATGTTTCTGGAATAAATTTTTAGTAATTCCCTTAATTTGTTCAATTCTAGTTTTGAAAAAATTGTAAATGAAGTCTTATATATTCATCGTTTACTGTGAAATAGTTTTCAGTCTTTACTTCTACTCATCAGCACTCATGTTGTCTATATTGCTTGCCAATATTTGGATTTCATTATGCTGATTTTGAGCAAAACTGAATACCAGCTTACCACAGTAACAGTCTAGTGTTAGCAGTAAGGGGACTTGGGCTCAGCACTCTAGTGCCATACTAATGTTGTATCAAAACAATTCCCTTAGAAAGCTGAATTAGAGCTGGTAGTTGAATCAGAACATATTTCTCATTCTCTTTACATTATTTCTGAAAGTGATATCATTCAGAAGCAGTACTCTGAGGAAGAAAAATAATGTACTGCTTTTTTGTCTACGTTATGTATTTGTAAAACTACTCAGGCAGCAAAAGAAGTTGAATACTTCAGTATCTGTCCAGTCCTCCTACATGGATACAGGAAAAAAATGAACACTGAAAGAGAGGTGTTATATTTCTTTAACACATACTAGTGCAGATTTCTGAGATAATTTTCTAACAAGGAGCAAAAGTGCAGCAGTTCTGTTTGAAAATACTTGCACATCTGGCAACTGTGTATCAAAGATCCTTGTTTGTTAACATACATCCTTTGCACTGATGTTTAGAGCATCAGAGTGCATGTCTTTGTTGAAAAACAATTTCCCTGAAGATATGCAGAATGCAACCTGAATAAATCAGCTAGAAGGTCCCAGAAATATACAGACATAAAATGTGGGCATTAATTGATATGTTCTATAGCTGGTTTTGAAATTGCAGAGTAAGTTGCTCACACTAAGCAATGATAGCAGTAAGTACAGCATGTTGTCTTCTAAAAACTGAACCAAAAGAGCTAAGCATAAAAAAAGTTTTAACTTATTGGTATAAGTCAGACTTATAGAGTTACGAGATACGACTTCTCTAATGCATTTTATATTAGATCCATATTTTACGGGTATAGGAGAAAAATTGTGAGAGGACCAAAAGTCTGATGCTAAGTAGAGCTTCAGAACTAACATTTATATACAGGATAATTATTGAAAGTAGAATTTCCAGTAGATGCAATCAGTGTATAGATGCTTATGTTAGATATTTGCACATTTTTATTAAACATTGCCTCAGTGTATAGAGAAATGAAGTTTCACAGGGAAAGAACATTACAATAGTCTAGCAGATTACCATCTTCATGTGTAGATCTCAACATTGGTAGTGTTTCCAACATATACTGTAAAATCCTGGCTGTCTTGCAGGTAACTTGAGGACCAGTAACTTGCTAACCTGAGTCTTTGGAGTTAGCTAATCATGGAGCTCTTTAAATTGCTTGTTGTTGGCAGGGGAAATAAGGTTGGAAGTGTTGAGGTGCTTCTGTGTTTTGAGCTCTGCAGTCTCTATATAAGAGCTCTGTGGCCACCAACACAGAGATTGGTGAATTTACTCTCCACAGAAGGCTGCAGTGCAGAGGTCTCCAAGCTAGCAGATGTTTGAACTCCAGAGCTTAAAGATGTATAAATACATGGATGGCCTGAGATTGCTCAGAGCTAATAAGCCCTGCTAATGGGCAGCTATTTAGCTGCAACATAGCACTGTGCTGATTTTGCTGTGCTGTTTTGGAAAATATGTATGTTCAGCACCCCAGCTCACTGAGTAGACATGATGGTTTGCTCAGAGAGCTTTGGTGCAATGCTCCACTGGGCTCTGAAGACTTGTTCATATCTGGAATACTCTAAAGAAATGTACAAGATGAAGCTTGCATGATGAAAGGATCATACTTATACCCACATATCTTGTCTTGTTCTTGTAAAAATGTAAGAAATCACCTTAGAAGATGAGAGAAATTATTCTATGGTATTTCCTTAATGAAGATACCAGGCAGCTACTTATATGACTGACTGGGGTTACATACAGGTTCAATTCTGTGAACAGTTCTTTGAATAGTGTGGGGTGTCCCTGCCCATGGCAGGGGGGTTGGAACTAGATGATCTTAAGGTGCTTTCCAACCCTAACTATTCTATGATTCTGTGAATAGTTCCAAAAGGCCACAGCTCTGGTGTGTACTTCAGCAAAGAGGTGCAGAGGAGAGCAGTGGTATCGTGCAGGAAATTCTTGACTATTTCCTAGCTACTTTACCCTTTACCTAAAAAATGAATACTTTTTGCATTTGAAACTTGCAGTCAGTATGGATGTAGGTATAGTTTAGGTCAAGAGGCACACTTTGATTTAAATAAATAAATACATAAATATATAAAAAAAGAAGACCTCCATGTCCAGAACAGATTGTTCATATTTAATACAAATATCCAGGATTCAAAAAAAATTATCTGTCATTCTCGTACATTTATTTTTCACCTTATATAAAGGGTCCTCATTTTTGATTAAGGAGCTGTTACACCTGTGCTATAACTCTGTGTCCTAATTGGACTTGCCAATGATACTATAATGACTAGCAGTCAACATTTTATAGACATTAGCATAAAGAATACATTATACCACTATTCAAAAGCTACATGATGCATTATGAAGTTATTTCATTATTATTATAATTGGTATTATTATTAATATTCACATTCCAAAGTTTGAAAACTGAGCTTCAACATCTGATAATAGTTTCCTTTCTGGTTGCTTAGAGGATCTTTCTTCTTCTGCCACTCACATTTCAAAAGAATAAGTAAATTCAGTATCTGTGCTGGAAATAATGATCATCCTCTTCAATATATGATAAATAGTTTATGGAGAAAGTCATGACTTAGATACAGTTTCAAGATATGTCTAATAACAGGTAGACTTTATAGTCTATCTTCAACAGTTAATAGGGTTTTTATTAACTGGCCTAGGACAGTAGATTTTAGTTTTGTGTTGGACATTCTTGTGATTATTTCAAGACTTCCAGTCCTTGACCTCACCCCTAATCCATTTTCATTGCATGAGAATACTTTGGAAAGCAAGCAAAAGGAATTTGGTTTTGCACTGTCATTGTTTAGACCCAGATAGTAACACAGAACCATGCAGTTGCTCTCTTACGCCCTGTCCAGGGTGGGACAGGGAGGAGAACTGAACAAATGTAAACCCCACAGGTTGAGGTAAGAACAGTTTAATAACCAAAATAAAGTAAAATATAGTAATAATAGAAAGAATATCAATATTAATAATAGGAAACAACAAGAGAAGAAATGAAAGCTCGGAAAACACAAGTGATGCAGTCAGTGCACCATCCACTGACTGATGCCAAGCTTGACCCAAGTAGCGATCTGAGCCCTCTGTATAACTCCCTCAGCTTATATACTGAGCATGATGTGCTGTGGTTTGGCTAGTTTGGGTCAGGTGTCCTTTCTCTGTTCCCTTCCAGCTTCTTGTACCTCTTGTCTGGCAGAGTATGAGAGACTGAAAAGTCCTTGATCAGGGTAAGCATTAATTTGCAACAACTAAAACATCAGAGTGTTATCAGCATTATTCTCAGACTAAAGCAAAAACACAGCACTGTACCAGCTACTAGGAAGAAAAATAACTGTTACAGCTGAGACCAGGGCATAGTGGAGCATAGTTTGTGTGTCTCAAGAAAACTAAATTATGCCTCCACAGAAGCGATTTTGTCTCTTAGAATGTGACAAACCTTTGAAGTATTTTATTATCCTACTAATTAGTTCTAGCATAACTTAAGACAATTTTTAAGCATTAAAACAAAGGAAAAGTTTTAGTGTTATTTGCTAGAAGAGCAGACTGTTTTCTGAAAGAGTAGATGACACTCTGTTTTATGTAAAGAACTTTATGCCTCAGCATGGTTGTTACCTCTTCGATTGGTCCTCCATTCTCTTCACACAGCACCTCATAAGCCTAAATTAAACAGGGTAAGGAGATAAAATTAGCATTTTAATATATGCACACATTATAGGGTAAAAGTAAATAAATAAATAAATGAAATTTCAGACATACCTCTTAACAGAGATATCCTTACAGTTTAATGAATCAAAGTGCTGATAACTCCATACTGAACTGCATAATTCAGCCCTATGGAATACATATCTATAGCGAAGATGTGTTTTGTAAGTATGCATAAATATATATCTAGTTCCTCTGGGTATCTACACTTCAGCTGCCTTTGATTTCACAAAATACCTCAGAAAGACAATATTAAACATAGGAGGAACTGGTTACAAGAAGTACAATCCAATAACTCAATTTAAGTATATAAAATTCAAAACAAATAGTACAATATTCCTTCTTTCTTTCTTTCTTTTTCTGCCTTCCCTTCCTGTGGTTGCATGATTAGGTGTCTTGTTTGTAACTACACTACAGTGTTTCAAAAACAACTCTGAAAAATGATGTCAGATTTGCCATATTTATTGAGTCATTTTATTAATAAAAAAATTGTCTTCCAAGCTCCTCCATATTGACAGCTACCCTTATACTTAATCTAAACTTAATCTGATCTCATACCAGATTTACAGTGGAGTATTGCTGTAATTTACCAGAATTAATCATGTCTTATTTTGGCCTATACCTGTCATTAAATAGCTTCTATTCTTTATGACTTGAATGTTAAATTTCAGTATTTCTGGGGCTTGCTTTTTTTATTTTTTTTCCCCAGCTTCAGTATTCTTCCATGCCTTAATAGTTAGGTAATTTATAAACAACGTTTAGTTATCTGAGTTACATAGTATTTTTTTATATACTTTT
Organism: Agapornis roseicollis; assembly: GCA_002631895.1. Taxonomy (NCBI): domain Eukaryota; kingdom Metazoa; phylum Chordata; class Aves; order Psittaciformes; family Psittacidae; genus Agapornis; species Agapornis roseicollis. Next base: position 123,364 of record NDXB01013169.1, on the reverse strand, counting down.
AACAGATGAATGTTTAGCAGCTTGGTGAAGAGAAAATACTTTTCGATGGCAAGATGCAATTTTCCTCCACCTCCAGAATCTCTACTGCTCATTTACAGAACACGCTTGATAACTTTTCCAACTTACCTGAAGGGTACTTCTGTTGAGTAGAGGCACTTCAAGGCAAAATCAATCTTCCTAATGGCAGGGAGAATTGTGCCACCTCAGTTGGTATTACAGGTTATTTAGCATAAATATATGTGTTCCCATTAAGGGCCATCCACATTCAACTTAAATGAGTCACTTGTGTAAGAAGTTTTGTTTATAAATCTGAGACTAATTTCCCTAGTCTATTCTGTATGAGCCATGTGGTGTAAAATTGTACAAATATCAGTGTGCAGCCTCGTAATATATTTCTCTAAGAGCGAAATGTAAAGTCATTATGCAGTATACTTCTCAGCAGAATTGTAAATAAATAGAATATGAAATATGAAATCAGTTCTAGGTGAAGACCTTCACTACTTATCTCTCAGTTAAAAATGCAAATTTTCAGTAACAACAACCCACTGACATGGGTTATATTAATATATAGTTAATGCAGATTATATCAATTATGTGTACAGGTAATGACCTGCTGGTTAAAAGGCTCCATTCCCACTGGCTTTTATAGCTGACTGTATGCTCCACATGCACATGACTGGATGTGGCTGCCTTTATCTGCAAGAGGATTCTTTTCAGTCTTGCACAACACAAATGGAGCCAGTCAGATTTACAACTTCCTCGTAGGTGCCCTCTTTCAAGCTAGAGTCTCTTTTGCCTGTAATAGTTAGAGAAGAGAGTTTTGCATTTCAGAAAATGTTTAGTCTAGATTTTGGCTGCCTTTCATGTTCTAAAGTCTGTTGAAATTTCAGCCTTCGTGTTCCTGCCTGAGCTTCCTATGGTGCTCAGTGCTCACCCAGATACACCTGTGCCACAACTGAAGGATAGCTGACTTGGAGGCCAGAAGGAGGGAACAGGAGGATGATACATACATGCAAACCCAGGTGTCCCACACCCACTCCTCTTCAAGCTCTGCAGTAGTGCTTGGCTATTCCTGAAAGGCCTCACTACAGCAGGAGTGCCCCAGTGCACCCTTCTATGCTCTCACTTCATCCACTCAGCCACACTACCAGCAAAGAAATCATTGTGGTATCTTATCATGAGTTCTCCCTGGCATATCTGCATGAGGTACACCTGGATGTCACCTCAGGACTCTGCCTGACTTGTATTAGAAGCACTGCTAGCACAGGATTGCTGGTATTAGCATTGTTAGCACAAGGCTGGGGTTTTGGCAGCAGTGCCTGTACAGTTTGGAAGGAGTTTCCTTTCTGCTTTTCATAAGACCATTCTCTACGTGTAATTCTTGTGAGGGAGAAGTGACCCACATTGTAGGTGTGGGCTGTTACTAATATTTAGCACTTGTGGGCTGTTACTAATCTTTTAGCATATCTGGGCTGTTCAGTACTTACCAGCAAGGAGAGTCTGGGCTTGGGCAGGTGCTGTTAGAGACCATACAGTAGCTGCCATGGTTTTCAGTGGTTTCTGGCATACAAGCTATAGCACTGGTATATGATGCTGACTAGCACAGTATACAGCATTTGACCAGTGTTGCCTGCAAATTTGAATCTCTCAGCATCTGTGGTTACACTGTTCAAGGGCAATGTCAGACCACAGGCTCCAGATGAAAGCAGTTACACGAAAGCCATATCACTGGGAGAAGGATTGAAAATATTCTGACTTCTGCTGTATATTTGTGTCTCATCTTCTTTAGTGGGTCTCTTGCGGAAGAGTTTTGAAGAACAGAAGCCTGCAGCTGTTGTAACAGCAGAGGCAGTGCAGAAAATGCAAAGGTCTGAGTGTGTTACTTGCACTGGAGACCTTTTGAATGTCACTGGATGCTGACTTTCTTTGCAGATAAACCAGAGTCATCTATTCGAAGAAGCTGAAAGGTGGAGATGAGGTGCTGTAAAACTCACAAAACTGCTTCCTGGAATAAATGTGGACAGCCCAGGAGGTCTCCTGCCAGTATCAGTCCTGGATGTGAACACATCCATGGAGCCAATGGGGATACACAGGGTAGCACAGTGGAACAGTCAGGAGGTTCACGTGGAGCAGCTAAGTCAGTTTCTTAAGACTCCTGAGTAAGCATTAAGAACTAGAATGACTAGACCAGTAAGAGAACTTGGCTTCTAAGTGCTGATAAAGTTAGTATAGGAAAAGAGTGTAAGAGAATCCAGTGGAATTCCTCTTTATTGAGCAAATATTTTTGACACCTGGCTAAATCTGGTCATGTCTGTCATGTTTTAAGCCCAGCCAGCAACTAAGTACCATGCAGCCACTTGCTCACTCTGCAGCCCTTCAAATGGGATGGTGAGCAGAACTGAAAAAAATGTAAAAATGTGAAAAACACATGGTTTGAGAACAGTTTAATAATTGAAATAAAGTAAATATAATAACAATAATAATACAACAATAATAAAAATAATTTGAGAAAGCAGGGGCTGGGGGAAAGAATAAACCCTGCTGGCTGATTAAAAAAAATAAATAAATAAATAAAAAATGTACTATACAAGTGCTCACCATTTGCTGAATGATGCCCTGATCCCCTGATCCCCAGGGATGGGGAGGAGAATCGAAAGAATGTAACTCCCATGTGTTGAGATAAGAACAGTGCAGTAACTAAGGCATAACACAAATCACTACTGCTACCACCAATAATAATAATGACAAGGGAAATAACAAGGGAAGAGAGTACAACTGCTCACCTCTGACTGACCGATACCCAGCCTGACCTGAGCAGCAATCTAACCCTTCTGGATAACTGCCCCCAAAATTATATACTGTGCATGATGTGCTGTGATATGAAATATCTCTTTGGCTAGTTTGGATCAGGTGTCCTGTCTCTGCTTCCTCCCAGCTTCCCCTCCTCCCTGGCAGAGCATGAGACTCAGGAAAGTCCTTGGTCAGAGTAAATATTACTTAGTAACAACTAAAACCATCAGTGTTATCAGTGCTGTTCCCAGGCTGAAAGTCAAAAAACACAACTTCACCAGCTACTAAGGAGAAAAATGACTGCTACTGCTGAACCCAGGACATACAGTATGGAATATCTCTTAGGTTGGTTTGGGTCAGGTGTCCAGTCTTTGCTCCCTCCTTGCTTCTTGTGCCCCTCCTCACTGACAGAGCATGAGAGACTGAAAAGTCCTTGATTAGGGTAAGAACTACTTAGCAACAACTAAAACATTGGTGTGTTATCAGCATTTATCTCATACTAAAGCAAAAACACGGCACTACACCAGCTACTAGAAAGAAAATTAACTCTATCCCAGCCAAAACAAGCATAATGTCCTGCACAGATGGTGACATCCTTATATGCCATCACTTCTTAGAGTTCATGCTATTCCTGTAATCCATACGAACTTTACATGACAGAATTTGATACCAGTCTTGAAAAGGGGAGTCTCAAACAAAGACAGTACATACTAGAATAAAACTGCTAATGTCAAATCTCAGGGTTATGAAATCATTCAAAAGAGGAATTGTTTAAATTAGGATTGTACTTTTGTGGTACACTTTATGATAGAATTTTTAAGTACATGCTCACACGATCTTTTTTTTTTTTCCAACAAAGGATGCTTGCATTATTGAATAAACAACATCAGGCCTTTTCTAAAGATGAAACAGAGTAATATATTCAAGGCATGTGTTTCCCACAGTTGCACAAAAAGTACCATAAGGTCATGCAATTAAAGACTATCATAAATCATTTGTTGAATAGGCAACTTCAATTATGACATTTCCTGACTTTCTAGCATTAAATTAAAAGTTCTTGATGTACTCATAAAGTAGCTTTTTCTGTGCATCTATTTCCTATGTTAGCTTTCTTTTTGTTCGGTTTACTTTATTATGTAGTCAAAATGAATTTAGTTTGCCTAATTAGAATATATACAACCCTGTATCATCTTTAGAAATGGAGACTTTTCAGTTTAAATGTGCAATAATTAAGAGCAAATGGGACTGAGTAGTTAAAATAGTGACAGCTCTGTATTTCAACATATTGAGATGCAGTTGTTTGGTTACAGAGAACAAGAAAGGAAAGTTGGAAGGATGCCAGTAAAAGCGTACTTACTGAGAATTTTACTTTTATCTCAAAGATCAAAGGAACCCGTGGTCTTCAGCAAAAAATCAGATTGAAAGTGATGAAATTATAATGTGCTTTGCAGATGATGAGCTAAGTAATTGTTTAGCAATTTGTGGGAAGGTGAAGAGTTTTTATAAGAGAGCAAATGAAGACATAAAGTAGCCCAACCACATGTTTATAGTTTGTTAGAGGCAATGCTTTGAAAAGTGGAAGGGTAACAGCTACTAGATGTATTTTTCAACTGAAACCATACTCATATCAAAAATCAGGATGTACCCTTGCATAATTGACACAACTGGGGACAGCTAATCTTACTAATGCCTCTGTAATTGGTACAGACTACAAAAACAAAGGAATAAAGAGCACAATTAGTATAATAAGTTAGACTGTTCAACCCTGACTTTTGGCAGGCACTTACCTAAATATTTCCACTGTGTATTCTCTCAGAAATAGAGTAGAATGATATACCTTCTTTCTTAACAAAATAACTTGAACATTTGTAATATCTATTATACAGGTTAGCCACGAATGTCCATGCATGGAAGAGAGGGTTGAAAGTTTTTCATTTGCTCCCTTTTTGTCCTGCATAAAACTGGAATGAAAAAGTGTAGTACAGGGGCAAATATGCCACTTTCCTCCAGTATTATAGCATTGATGGACATTATAAAAAGACTTAAAACCATCATAAAACATACAGAGGTTTAAGATAAGAAAGCTTCCTAAAAGCAAGCCTCCTGTGCCTGTTCTGAAAAAGAAAGTTTAAAGCAAATCCAGGGATCTACATCAGCAAATGTGAATGGTGTATTTTTATTGACTCTGACGATTGTTCCTACTTGTTAATTTGTCCTCAGAGCACTGTTCAAATGCTTGATCTCCCACTGTTGCATGAAGAAATGGAGTTTAAGGATTAAATTTATTTTCCCTTTACATTGATTTGTGTGCAGTTCTGCAGTTCTGAAGGAGCTGGGGTTTGCTTATAGCAGCATAAGCTTCTTTCTATTGCAGGACTTTAATACTATATCCCTAAAAGTTCAGAGATGAGCTGAATGACTGAATCTTAACAGTGGCTATGGTCTTCACAGTAAGAATACACATATTAGTCATAAACTGCTCTCACCAGATAGTAATTTTGTTTGTGGTTTGCTTTTAAAGAGCTGTTTAAAATTCTATAATTAATTTAGTTTACATGGCAAAAATGACAGATGGTTATGATAAAGGAACCTAATGCCTTGTGGAAGAAAGTCAAACCATAGTCAGTAACATGTTCTCTGCAAAACCAGATTGTGTGTGTGTATATATACATACTACATATATATGTGTATAGTAAGAATATGTATTTATATATGTGTGTTTATGTGTATGTCTGTATCCGTAAATATTACTTGAACATGTCTCCCACACAGGGCAATATTTGAAATATTTCTTAGTGGGGTAATTGTGGACAGGCAGTCTGACAATGGACATTTTGTGAGCAATCCAGAGGCCTCAGTGTAAAGCAGTTTGCTTAAGAACGGTAAGCAATCCAGAGGCCTCAGTGCAAGGCAGCTTGCCTGAGAATAGCAACGGAGCTAGAGATAAGCTGAAGGCCATGGATTGGGAAGCGAAGACAGCACTACTGGCAGAGGTGAAAACAAGAGTGAATAAAACACCACCTGCGGACAGGTGAAAACAAGAGCAAAGGAAAACATCACTGGTAGTAAAGGAATAAACAAGATAGTCTGAAGGCCGAGTTCCCAGGACTGAGCTATCCAATCATAAGTGTTGTTAAGGGTTAAAGTGCCCAATCAGTAATTGCCAAAGTGATATAATTGTGCTAAGAAATTCCTATATAAGGCTGGCACTTTGCTTAATAAAATGGCATTCGTTTAGATCACATTGATTGTCTCAGTGTTGTCTGTGACTCCCGCGCCAGCAGGGTAATGACCCCATTTATTCCTGTATCTATCAAGAACAACAATTCCTTCAAAATTCTTTAGATTTTAAGAAAACATTTACACAGCTATCATTTTGGTGACTGGTTTATAAGGTAGAAATAGATTGTTCTGGTTGTCAAGACACAAAAATCAAAGCAATGGTTCCCAAAATTTTTAAAGTATGGTAGTACTATACAGAATTAATTGTACTGCTTTATTAGGGATTTTTGAAAGGCAGTTACTGAAGACACCAGTGAAAGCCAGCTGGTATTTAACAGCAGTCAGAACAGCTGTTAGCATCTGACTGGGTATAGAGGCAGTGAGGCTACAGTATCATGGTCAGTCATTGGTTTTCAATATTATAAAACACTGATCAAAACAAATATTTTATAGCATGTGCAAATGCACATTTATAAATCTAACCATCATAATCTCACAGGTCAAACTTGACAAGTAAAACAGGGTAAAGAGGGATGGGACATCTCATGACAATACTTTCTACATCAGGCTGCAATCTCCAATATTAATAATCTCTCATAGAGTCTTCTATTCCAACCAACATCTTCCCTCACAGGGGGATGACATGACTGAAGCAGACCTTGGTATGTGCTTAGGACCATCAAAGTGTGCCATGAACAAGCAACACAAGAAATTCAGGGACTGGTGATTTAGGCTCTAGACTTTGACTCTGAAAGGCTGAGAACCTGAAATGGGTATACATCCCAGACAAGACACAGCTCCATATTCATTTAATAGCAGCACACATCAGCTGTTCTGTTCTTACATGCCTTCTCTTTGCACAAAGAAGTTGGGCACAAATCATGGTATGCTCTGAGAAGGTTCTTGGCTTGGATGATCAGAAACTAGGACTCCGGAGGTGTATATTGCTTAGGTGTACATTGCAGACATTGCAGTGTTCTGAACTGATGTGATTTTCACTGCCATTCCAGGCTCTTTTAGCTCATCTGGTGTTCACTACTGCCTGGGAAGATTTCTTCATCCATATACATTGACACTGAATACCTATTTGTGCTGTTGAAGAGAAGAAAACAGGAATGAGTGACTTCTTGATTTAAATTCTGACACTTCTAAATCTGAAGAGCTCACTTGAGCTACAGATAGAATGCAACCTGCTAGTTATAAGAAAAAAATAAAATCAGGTGGGAAGCACTTAATTAAAAATTCTTTTGAGCATCACAACACTCTATTTAAGGAAAGAATTCTTTAAAAGTAATTGTCAGATAACCAAGTTAAAATATTATGGATCTGAATAAGGCTTTCAGATATTTCGGGTTATAGACATTTTATTTATTTATCACAGGAAAAATCTCTTACTTCAGAGATTAAGAATTCTTTTTAGTAACTTTATATTGTTACAGTGATGTCTTTGTATGGTGTCCCAGCTCTTAGATTTTTTGTCTTGAACTTGATAGTTCCTGTGATACACTGAGTAATCAAGCCCTCAAGGAACTGAGGAAGGTTAAGTATCTTTCAAGTTATTCAGTGCTCTAAGAAACCCACTTTTAGAGATATAGTATATAAGAGAATAGTGTTTTTCTGAAGTCAATACTTTATTCATGATCTATGATACATGGAAGTAAGACTGCACATGCAATAACCCCATTTACAGTAAACTAATAGGAATAGTTGTCTAACTTTAAAGATAAATTTAATGGCAATACTCAAAATCAAGGGCTGCAAAATCAGAGAATTATTGCTATAAATCAGTAGAAGAAGTGTGATGCTGAATGGTGAGAGCTCATTGTCTCTGGGCTTTCATAACCAGCTCCTTCTGGCTCTTAGCCTAATCATTAGACTAAACATTATGCTGTTTCATGATGTGGATCCTATCAGGATTTCTAGCTTAGTTTTTGTCATGCAAAAGATGTTGCAAGACTTGAAGAAATCTCACTGAAATGAATAACTCATTTGAAAGTGAATGAAATAGAGACCTGTCTTGGAAACGTTTAAAGATTTCAGAAGGCTACATTAAAGCACCCACACAAAAGGTCCTCCCAATTATACTAGAGCTTTCACAAGCATGTAGTCTCTCCATATGGAATCTATTAGAGTCAAGGAGGTTTGAACCAGAGATACAATCATTCTTCTAGAGAGCTTCTGTTGTAAACAGACAATACTGACAAAAATACAATAATCCAGATACATGAATACCCATGAATAAATCTCACAGACATTCAGTGATGAGACTGGCTTAGAACTCAAGTCCTGCCTCCAAAAGTGTTTGCAAATGTCCAGATTTATATGTTGTGATCATTGTAAAAATACATGTTCTGAATCTGTAGTGCACTTTGTATAGGCTGAGGTCTAGTATAAAAAGCAAAACCAAACAAAATCACATTGTAACATTCTATAGGAAAAATGAGGACTAACACTGCAAAATAAAAAGAATTATCAATTTAAAAAATCATATTTGAAAGTGTTAAACTGGTAATCTGCAAGTTGTTTCATGGAAATATTTAAACATGCTGCTTCTTAAGTTACAGGTTCATGTTGTCCTATCACTCGCTTCAGTACTTCTCAGAGAAGTAATACATCACACACTTTCAATAAATCCTAATTTCTCTTCTCTCAACCTTCGATACCCTGGCACCAAGCCATATGATAAGAGGTAAATCTTAGGGTAGGTTACCTGTTGGGTCCAGGATATTACTGTCTTGACCCTCTCCAAAGGATCTTTGGAATGTACTCTCCTATTAGGTAGCAAACTCCTAGTTAAAACTCCACATCCCTCTTCCATTAAGTGACCTATGTATCAGATGCACCTGATGACAGGATACCTGATGTAAAGAGTGACAGATCAAGCAATATCTTAGAGCAGAACAGTAAAGGAGAAAGGCAAGAGCCTGACAGATGGGGAATATGGTGTGATGATATTCACATTTAGTATTTAATAGTTAACAGGTAGCTGTTCACCTGGTGGTGTTTCCAAGTCTGCATCAGTTGAGTCACCTGAAAAAAGAGAACAGAAAAGCCTTTAGGGAACAGGTGCTGACCCATTACTATCTCTATCTTAGAAATCCTAGGGACAGTTCCATAAAGGACTCAGCTAGAGCTTCATTTGCATAACTTAGTGCAAATCTACTCATTTCCTTTGGTGTGATTTATTTTGTTTGGTTGTTTGGTTTCTCTTTTTTTTGGTGGGAGTTTTAGGTGTAACTGTTGGCTCCTCAAATTATAATTTAAAACTACTACTGCTGCTGTTACTACTGCTGCTAGTACTATTTATTACTACTTCTACTGATAATCCGCATTTTCCAATCACATTCTTTTATACACTATTTCTTGTTATCAGGAAAACTATTGTGCTCTGAAATAGTATCCTTCACTGAAACAATGGATTTTTTAATTCAGTTAATACAAGTTTCTCTTTGTTTAAAATTTGTGCAAACTACGTCTTGTATTACTGTTCAAATTTTAATTTCAGATGGTGCTAATCTTCTGCCATAAATGTGACATTCTGATATGATATTAGAATATAGTGAATTAAAGTTGATGGAAAAAATATTCTTGGAAATATTTATGCCTCTATCTGTGTATTTTGGGGTTTGTCCACATTAGAATCTTTTCATTCTTCATAAAGTTGGAGATTGCAGTAAAGTTAAAAAAAAAAAGTAATCTGAGCACGCAAAATGAAAAATATAATAAATAAAAAAATCAGAGAAAATTTTCTTTGGAGAATCTGAAACCCTTTATCAAGATCTTCTTTCTATCTTGTTATAGGCCATTTCTAAACATGCTACAAGAAATAGGAAATGCATCAGTACCAGAATGATTTCTTTTTCTTTTTCTTTTTTTTTTTTTTTTTCAGGT
>NDXB01013169.1:65207-103606 GCA_002631895.1 Agapornis roseicollis | reverse complement strand
ATATATATTTAAAAAAAAAAAAAAAAAAAAAAAAAGTGATAATTATTCTTGGAAGACTGTGATGTGCCTTTTTTTCATATATTTAAGGCAAGAATTCTAAGAAAACATTACAACAGAATTCTTTGTTCTTATTTACTTAGTTACTGCAGTTGTATACCTTTTCAACAGAACTGGGGATAGTCGTGAAAGAAACAGGCTTTAGTGATCCTTCAGAGTCTGGCTAAGTATTTTTGAAAGCTGGGAATGCTGCTGTATATAAGAACATGAGAAAGGTCCAGCTGGGTTCTGTCACTCTGGACCATGAACCTGCTCCTGAGAGGGCACCTACAAGAAATGCGAAGAGGGAATTTTACAAGGACATGCAGTGATAGCACAAGGGAGAATTGCTTTAAACTGGCAGATTATAGGTTTAGATTAGTTATAAGGAAGAAATTCTTTACTATGAGGATGGTGAGACACTGGAACAGGTTACCCAAAAAAGTTGTAGCTGCCCCATCCCTGGCAGTGTCCAAGGGCAGGTTGGAGAGGACTTTGAGAAACCTGGCCTAGTGGAAGGTGTCCCTGCCTGTGGCAGAAGGGTTGAAATTAGATGCTTTTTAAGGTCCTTTCCAACCCAAACCATTCTATGATTCTATGAAATACAGAAGGCAGAGAAAGAGCAGGCTTTCCAAAAATTTCAGCTTCCTTTCTCAGGTATGGTAGCAATTGGTAATTGTCAATGCATTCTCTGGCATGTATATGTTCAGTTTCTTTTTTGTCGTGGTTTAACCCAACCAACCATGCAGCTAGTTCACTCACTCATCCCCCCTTTCTTGCCCTCCCCTGCTTCCAGAGAGATGGGTGGAGAATCAAAAGAATGCAACTCCCACAAGTTGAGATAAGAACAGTTTAGTAACTAAGGTATAACACAAATCACTGCTGCTACCACCAATAATAATAATGATAAAGGAAAAGAATACAGCATCTCATCAACCACCGACAGATAACTCTCGACACCCCACCAACTGAGTGCTGACCGACCACCTCTTCCAACCACCCCGAGAGAACTAGGCTTTCTGGATCACTCCCAGTTACCTCCTGGGCATGACGTGCTGTGGTATGGAATACCTCTTTGGTCAGTTTGGTCCTGTCAGTACAGTCCTGTCTCTCCTTCCTCCCGGCTTCCCCTCCTCCCCGGTAGAGCATGAGGCTCACAAAGTCCTTGGTCAGGGCAAACATCGCTCATCAACAACCAAAAACATCGGCCTTATCAGCCTTGTTCCCTGGTTAAGTCAAAACACAGCTACTAAAGAGAAGAAAAACTGACTGCAACTGCTGAACCCAGGACATTTTTGCAACCACACAAATTTTTAACATCTATAGCATCCTTTGGAATAGAGTTCCACAGACCTGCTTTCTGTTCAGAGCATATTTTAGTGTTCATAATGGAATATACAGATGGAGTATTAACTGCATCTCATAAAGTCTAAACTAAAAAAGGGAAATAAAAGAGGTTTTCTAACATCTTTAAAAAAGTTCAAACTAGCAACAGATGCATAGCGGATGTAGCATCCTGCTTAAAGAATTTTATTTTTCCTGTCTTGCAATCAAGAATATCAGTAAATACTTCTCCATTTCAGAGCTAAATTTATCATCTTGAGCAAAAAGTAGTACCTACTTCACTAATCCTCCACTGGTGCCAAACTACTCTTTTGGAAAGCCTTAAAGTGTGTAGATTAAGTAGCATGTATGGAAAGCTTTACTTGAATCAAATCCCTTACTTTGTGTTAGTTATTTGTATAACAAAGTACAGTCATTGCAGAAACTTCTCTGCTGTTAAAAACAATCAGTTGAGCAGAGAGAAACTGATTAAGACTTAAAATTCACAGCAAAACTGGATACTAGATTAAAAGTAAGAAAATAATTGCAGTCACCTTGAATATCTCCATTTAGCATCATATGTAAAGCTATTTGAAGGAACCTCATAAATTCATGCTGTAGAGCCTGCAGCATACCAACATGTTATGTAGATTTTTTTTTATGTATGAGTGTATGTCTTTGTGTGTGATTAAGTGATAGCTGGCAGCAGGAGTTTGGCAGGAACAGGCAAGTTAGTTGTTGAGTAATGACTCACAGATAACCAGGTACTTGAAGGTTTTCTGGTCGTATTTATGGGGTTTTTAAGATTTTTGGCCCAAAGACACCATTAGAGCCTCTTGAGCAATGGAGGCCATAGAATTGCTCCAAGTAATTCTCACAGAAAATAAATAACATCTCAAAGCAAACACTGCTTTTCAGAAAATGTTCTGTCTTCTGTTTAAGAGCTCACATTACAGAGAATCCACAAAGTTCTTTGTAAAATATTTCAAGCATTACCAAGCTTCCAAAGAAACCAACAGTTTTTCCCAAACCTAAATTATTTTAACATTTACTTCTAATTTTTGTTCTGTTATTTCTTTGCCTGTTAAATGGCAGAACCTTTCACACTCAAATATTGTATTGACTTAGGACTGGGAGTGAAGGAAAATAAATCCTCCTTTGATTTTTCTAAGCAAACATCCACCACTAAGTATTATGCAGAAATGCATTAGAAAGTGTAAATATGGCAGTTTATGACTGTGATTATAGTGCATAGAAGTGAAAAGGAGAAATGTTCATTTATCTCCTTCCTAAGAACTTGGTTTGTCTGCTTACAGTAAAACACAATGGAGCCTACTTCATCATGGTACACTGCTTGACACCCATTATACACCTACGTGGAGGAAGATCCCCTGGGAAGAGGAATCTTCTCCCCTATCTACAGGGTGATGAGTTCTGAAGTACACAGAAGTAGGGTTTGTTCATCTGCATTATCTCTGCATTGAAGATTTCAGACAAGAACATGAAATGTAAATGTAAAAAATCCTGATCACTGTTGGAGAAAGGTTGAGGCATAAAACTTTCATTAAGAATGATTTTGAACTTTGCTACTCTTTGAGTTAATTAATTAAAAGCAGAAACAGTGGAAAGATACATACTCTATCAGAAAGAACTTTCTTAAGTCAACAGAAGAATATGAACCAGGGAGACCGTTCCTAAAATATATGATTTGGCCTTCAGGCCCTTTCATAGTACTTCTTTTAACACTGATAGCTGGGAAAAATTAGTGTCTTTCAGGCTCTCTTTTAGAGGATCAGTAGCCTTCACACACTGTTACTTCATGCCTTGTTTTTGCAATGATCCTATTGTTCATTAGGAATGCTCTGCAGTATTGAGCCTAGACCAGCTACACAGTGATAATAGCCCCATCTTTGAGTGGCATGAAAATAGATGACCTCTAGTATCAGTGAATCATAATGAATACAAGTGTGCTCTGAAATTACTCCCATCATATTCACATCTGATTATATACATTGAAATTGGAACAGGCTCAGGACAGCAATGTTTATGTAATCAAAGTCAGTGAATAGGGATATAATACAGAATTGAATGCGGCCAATGTTGGCAGGCATCCTCGAGCCTCACCTATCTTTCTGTGCTCTTTGTCTTCAGGGAAATAGGAGATTGGATGACTTTCATTAACTGTTCAGAGTATTTCTACAGCTGATAAAAAACTGATTTTCGTGGCTAGGAAAATTTGGATCACAACATTCTTTTGCTTATCAACAACAAATACTAAGTAATATATTTTCTTTTAAGAGTATTTCTTGTTTCAGTAGTGCTAAGGTCTGTGTATATGTGAATAGGAAATAAAGGGAAATACAATCTTTTTTTTTTTTTTCCCAGTAAATTATTTAATTCTAAATTTAGAATAAATTAAATTTGATTTGACTGTAACTGCAATTTCAAGTCTACTCATATTTATGCCACAGTTGCAGGTTTTCAGGATCACAGCGGGAGTCTCTATAGATAGAGACTATGTGGCTATAGATTCACAGCAAATCAGAGAAAAAGAGACACAGTTGTTCTGTGGTTTTCTATTGCTTTCCTTATGCTAAAATTACATTTTGTTTTTTAGCAATAAACATTATATACTTTCAGACAAAGAAACTGCATCCAAGCAAGACTGAGAGGTTCAGCTTGAGGCTTTTTCAAATTATGCTTCCCACGTGAGAGATTTGAGGGAACAAGAGGGAAATAAACTAAACATCATGAGGCTCTGCAAAACACACAGATCTGCAGGAAAAGGAGCTTAAACTACAGCACACTGTCTCAAAGTCTCCTGCGTGCTAGCTCTTCTAATATCACAGCATCCTCTGCCCAAAGGAGTGCAGGGGTGGACACATGTCCTAATGCTGCACCTTAAAACCATAGAATCATAGAATAGCTAGGGCTGGAAAGGACCTTAAGATCATCTAGTTCCAACCCCCCTGCCAGAAGCAGCAACACCTCACACTAAACCTTACCACCCAAGGCTTCCTTCAACATGGCCTTGAACACTGCCAGGAATGGAGCACTCACAACCTCCCTGGCCAACCCATTCCAGTGCCTCACCACCCTAACAGGAAAGAATTTGTTCCTTATATCCAATCTAAACCTCCCCTGTTTAAGTTTGAACCCATTACCCCTTGTCCTGTCACTACAGGCCCTAATGAAGCGTTCCTCCCCAGCACCCCATAGGCCCCCTTCAGATACTGGAAGGTTGCTAGGAGGTCTCCGTACAGCCTTCTCTTCTTCAGGCTGAACAGCCCCGACTTTCTCAGCCTGTCTTCATACAGGAGGTGCTCCAGTCCCTTGATCATCCTCGTGGCCCTCCTCTGGACTTGTTCCAACTGCTCCATGTCCTTTTTTATGTTGAGAACTGCACACAATACTCCAGGTGAGGTCTCCCAAGAGCAGAGTAGAAGGGCAGGATCACCTCCTTTGACTGCTGGTCATGCTCCTTTTGATGCAGCCCAGGATACCGTTGGCTTTCTGGGCTGCAAGCACACACTGAAGCCAGCTCATGTTCATTTTCTCATCGTCTACCACCCCCAAGTCCTTCTCCGCAGGGCTGTTCTGAATCTCTTCTCTACCCAACCTGTAGCTGTGCCTGGGATTGCTCCAACCCAGGTGGAGGACCTTGCACTTGGCATAGTTGAACTGCATGAGGTTGTTATCAGCCCATCTCACAAGCGTGTCCAGGTCCCTCTGGATGGCATTCCTTCCCTCCAGCATATCCACCANCTAGGAGGTCTCCGTACAGCCTTCTCTTCTTCAGGCTGAACAGCCCCGACTTTCTCAGCCTGTCTTCATACAGGAGGTGCTCCAGTCCCTTGATCATCCTCGTGGCCCTCCTCTGGACTTGTTCCAACTGCTCCATGTCCTTTTTTATGTTGAGAACTGCACACAATACTCCAGGTGAGGTCTCCCAAGAGCAGAGTAGAAGGGCAGGATCACCTCCTTTGACTGCTGGTCATGCTCCTTTTGATGCAGCCCAGGATACCGTTGGCTTTCTGGGCTGCAAGCACACACTGAAGCCAGCTCATGTTCATTTTCTCATCGACCACCACCCCCAAGTCCTTCTCCGCAGGGCTGTTCTGAATCTCTTCTCTACCCAACCTGTAGCTGTGCCTGGGATTGCTCCAACCCAGGTGGAGGACCTTGCACTTGGCATAGTTGAACTGCATGAGGTTGTTATCAGCCCATCTCACAAGCGTGTCCAGGTCCCTCTGGATGGCATTCCTTCCCTCCAGCATATCCACCAAACCACACAGCTTGGTGTCATCGGCAAACTTGCTGAGGGCGTACTCAATCCCACTGTCCATGTTGAACAAGACTGGTCCCAGCACCAATCCCTGAGGGACACCACTCGTCACTGGTCTCCAGCTGGATATTGAGCCATCGACCACAACTCTTTGCATGTGGCCATCTAGCCATTTCTTTATCCACCGAGTGCCCCACCTATCAAATTGATGTCTCTCCAATTTAGAGGCAAGGATGCTGTGTGGGACAGTGTTAAACACTTTGCACAAGTCCAGGTAGATGACATCAACTGCTCTGCTATTATCCATCAGTTTCATAGCCCCATCATAGAGAGCCACCAAATTGGTCAGGCAGCATTTGACCTTAGTGAAGCCATGCTGGCTGCCACCAAGCACCTTGTTGTTTTTCATGTGCCTTGGCATACCTTGCAGGAGAATCTGCTCCAAGATTTTGTCAGGCACAGAGATGAGACTGTCTTTATAGGAGGTGAATCTCACCTTCATAAAAGACAGTGGATCATACAGGGATGTTATTGCAGCTAAAGAGGGCAACTATGCAGTAGCATTAGAAAAGTATCTAAGCAATGTGTTGGCCATTCTGAGAAATGGGTGCTTGCTACACAGAGGAGAGCGACTGCCACAGAAAGGGGCTGTAGTGTGGTGGAGAACAGGGTCCTCCGTGCACCCCCAGCTCCCTCTATTTTGCTCAAGTCTTTGCCCCTTGTTCATTCATTCTCTGTTGCATTCTCTGTCTCACTGCTCAGTGAAAAACAAAGCTGTGGATTATTAGGATGTACTAGCCTCAGTGTGGGGTTTTTATGCCTTCTTAAAATATGATTTTTTTGTGAGGAATAGTGTTTTCTTCATCTAAAAAACCATGATTTTAAACTTCTGGCACATACAAGTATTTGAATTAATCCTTTCTAAACTGGTCAAGGAAATGCTGTTTGATGCATCATAAACAATTCAGCATAAGCTACTGCTCAAAGGAAAAGTTATCTCATTGACAGACTTTTTATATGTGTCCTAAAAAGTCATAGTTATTCCATGTGATAATGTGGTTGTACACTTGCATGTGTGTGCATATGCTTAACTACCTGAAAAAAAGGCAGCCTAGTCCTAGTGTCTTTATCCTAATATTAGCCTTACTGGTAGCCTTTGGAATAACACTGATTCTTTTGGAAGGCAGTTTATTTTGAGCATCAACCTGCATGCATAAATATCTGAGCTAAAATGCTTCTAAGCCATATGTAGTGGCCATAAATGCTCCTTTGCTCTCAGCCTCTACATGTTCATTCTTCTTTATGATTTAATCTTCTCTTCTCTTGTCAGATTACCTGTGTTTTCTCACCTTTTCTGACTCATAAGGTCTATCAAGCGACCTTTTGAAACAAGGATGAGTCTTTTTATGTAACAACCCACCTCCTTTGGAAAATCACATCCACAGCCTGATACTAGGTGGCACTCTGCTGGTTTTATGACTGACACAAAAGATTCTACTGTCATGACAATTTTAAGCTGATATAACTATACTGATGTTAATGGAGTGCTCCAGGTTCACACTTGAATAAGTGACAAATAGATTTATTTTATTTATTTTAAAGGATGTAAAACAGAAGACAGTTTATACCAGAATCTTTATCAAATGCTGGTTTGAGTGGTCAAGCCACGATTATTTCATTAATCTGTGACAATAATTTTAGATTAGATTAATGCAGCTAATTTCACTGTGAAGTTAGCTAATTCCGTAGAAGGGACTCAATGAACTGAAGAATCAAACCTGAAGTCTATAATTCAGATTTATTATAACTGTACTCAGGAGTCTTAACAGGAGCAGATCCATGACTAGTGATAAATAGTGTAACTGTATTAAAAACAGTGGAACTTTTCCAGTTAAACTAAGTGAGAAAAAGGTTACATAAAAGTTTTTGATTTTTCAATTAGACCCATATAAGCATTCAAACCGTGCAGAATGTTTCTTTTTAAAATTCTATACTGCAAAAAGGAAAAAAGTCATTATAATTTACACAGACAGAATTTCTCCAGAGCTGTCATGTAGAGACTACCTCTAGTTAATACAAAATACAAACTTTTCCATTCATCTAGAACTCAGAAATGTAAAACTTTCCAATAATGAAAAGCAGATTATTTTTTTTTTTTTTTTGTTAACTAAATGTTCTGATTCTTGATATAAGGTTTGGGTTTGATTCATTCTTACTAAAGGAAATGAAAACCCCTCTCAAATGAGGGGCAAATGAAGGGAAATGAAAGAGTAGCAAATCAGACTCAATTTTCTTCTGTGAACTGATACAGAGGTAGAATTAGAGATAACCACAGCTACAGGGAAAACTTATCAGAGCTTCTCCTTGCATTCTCTGTAACTCTGCATGAAAATCCCCAGACTTCATTAAGGTTTCAAATCAGACAATGCCCGTGAAGGTTAGAGATTTCTGGGAAAATATCTCTGTACGGTCAAGTGGCATTAAGAAGCAATCTAACAAAGACAAGCTAATGCTTCATGTTCCAATTACCAAGAGCTGTTATCAGGACTTTTTTGTCAAGCTCTTAGATTTCTTGATAAATAAGAGAGACAAGTGCTATATGTTATTGTTAATGTTAATGACATTGATTTCTTGGCATGACAGTTAGAAAGATACAAAGACAGACTGAACTGTGTGCCATGCCTGCATTTTTAGTGTTAGAATTTTAAAATATTCAGGGTTGTGGGTTTTTGTTTTTTTTTTTTTTTATAGACAAAGTCAAATGAAACAGCTTCTAAATTATCCTTACCTTTTAACTAAAGTGTGCTTTCAAAAGAAGATGGGTACTTCTGCATGGAAGAGTTAATGTGGTCAAAGGAAAATTCCTTTACTGCTTGGACATTTAGTTTTATTTTGCTTGTTCAAATCAGTATAATATTCTGATCCAAAACCTACTTCAACTGTCAGGAAAAAGGTGGAGAATTTCTTCCTCCTGCCCAAATAAAGCATATGTGTTGTGGTTGGAATCAGTCATGGTTTAGTCTGTTTAAAGAATCTGATCTAATCTCAGCACTGCTCAGGACAATTTTGGATACACTGAACTCAATATGCCAGCCAAAGTGACACCTGCCAATTAATGAGAGTTAAATAAAATGCTGGAAACCTTACCAGAATCTGAATGCCAATGTAAAGCTTTCCTGCTTCAACAGTAGAATTTTCTGTTTCTTTAGCTGTTCTTCTTTCTTCCACATGCTTTGTGTCTATCTATGCATTGTGTCCTGAATGCTGCTTGGATTTGTTCAGTTATGGGTTTGTTATCGTCTTTTGACTTCTGAAGAAAAGATATTAAGATGGGCAGTATAGAAATAAATAAAATAGGATTGTAGACAGCTACATCCAAAAATCCTCTTATGGATTATGAATTCTTATTCCCTAAACACAATGGCTGAGATTCTATAGTGTATACGTCTAAAAAAAAGGAAAACACATCAGAGTCTTGAGGAACAAAAGAGAGATAGGCTGATGTTAAGCTTGTCTTACTATTTTCTTTGGGTTAGATATTGGTTCTGCTAGTATTTCAAAAAGCCTCAAGGGAGAAATAACCTTTCTGTCTGTCTGGTGGGATGTAGCACCACATGGAGTCTCTGCTGCCCCATGTAACCTGTCCCTGGCTTCATTCAGATGTTCTTACCCTTAGCAAGTTGCTAACATCAGGTTTATAACAGGATTTCTTTGTCTCAGTTTGTAAGGTAAAATTAGCATGCCTGATACAAACTGGAGCATTAGAGAACATGTAAACTTTCTGCCAGACAAAAAAATAAAGGGGGGAAATATTACTAATTTCTTCAAAACCCAGGACATTTTGTTAATACAGTGGTATTAATATTATCTTTATGTCCTCTGTTCTCAAACTATTTAGGGTCTAGACCTTTAAGAATTAATTTTTTTTTTTTTTTGGGACAGCCCTTCTGCACAGGCTGATATGAGTCAGAAAAAACAAACCTTTGGCCCACTCAACAGATTATAGGTTCAAACAAATAAATAGGCCCTCTAATATGAATTAAAGAAAGCAAATGAAGTCAGACTGCAGAAGCAGATTACAGTGATGAAGGTTCCCCACTGTGATTATCAAATGTAAGATGAAATCAAGGAATATATAGAAGCTGTTCGTCTTAGAATCACAGTTTGTTTTACTTGTCAGTGAGAACAAATAAGAGAGAAAGATCTCTCTAAGAAATGCAGTTAGACCATAAACAGCAAAATCTTTCCCCAGCTTGCAAGTTGAAATCAATGCTATTTTTTGTGGAATATGCATATAATATGTACCAGTCATGAAGAAAGAGTAGGAATGCAGCTAGTTAAACTTGTTGAGATAACTTTTCACTAAGTAACTGCCAAAATTAAACACTGACAATATTTAATTAAGAGTATATAAGCATTACATTAAAAAGTTATTAAGCTGCATATCTGCTTGTATATGTTCGAAACAATAGTTTTATCCTGGATCCACTGAAACTCATGAACCAAGTTCAGCATGAAAGCTATGATATTTCTTTGATTACCCATAAAAGAGTTGATCAGAACCAGAAGACTCTGATTTTTATTAGTTACATGATGCTGTACAGATAATTGACTAACTGGACATCTGTCATTATTGCATCAACCATTAGTGAAAAATAGGTAAAACCAGTTTAAAATAATTCTCAACTATATATTGCTATGTCAGAATTAGGGGTTTTATGCACACTCAGTCATCTACTTACCTGCTTTCTCTTCAAAACAGAAATGTTAGGAAATTGTCAAAACCTAGAATAAAAAATTTTCCCTTCTGATTTTATACAGTTAATTTCATTTGGCCAGAGATGTTAACTATCTGCCTAAAAGTATTACCCTTATTCCTCCTCAAGTATTTGGTGGATATGCATTACTTTGTCAATCATGGAATCATGGAATAGTTAGGGTTGGAAAGGACCTTAAGATCATCTAGTTCCAACCCCCCTGCCAGAAGCAGGGACACACACTAAACCATGCTACCCAAGGCTTCATTCAACATGGCCTTGAACACTGCCAGGAATGGAGCACTCACAACCTCCCTGGGCAACACATTCCAGTATCTCACCACCCTCACAGGAAAGAATTTATTCCTTATATTCAATCTAAACCTCCCCTGTTTAAGTTTGAACCCATTACCCCTTGTCCTGTCACTACAGTCCCTAATGAAGAGCCCCTCCCCAGCATCTCTAAAGGCCCCCTTCAAATACTGGAAGGCTGCTATGAGGTCTCCGTACAGCCTTCTCTTCTCCAGGCTGAACAGCCCCAACTTTCCCAGCCTGTCTTTGTATGGGATGCAGCTGTAAGCTTAGTTTAATGGATCCTACAAATGTTCACTATAAACAGACACTTTATACTGTGAAAGTAATGCGAACCATCAAAACATACCAGTTTTTCTGTACCAGCACTGACTTTAACAAACATCTGGTGATTTACACTTTATGAACATTTGGCAACTCTGCCCATGTTTACAGAAACATAGTGTTAACAACCAGATAATGAAGAGCTCACCTTAAAAAAAAAAATAAATAAAAATTATGACAAGCAAATATCCTTATTAGTATGTATGGTTGAAAGCTAAAAGAAGTCAAATTTCTTTCCCATTACATTGTATTTCTCTGTTCTTAATTTTTTATGTGATTTCAAACACTATTGACAATGAATGCACGAAGTATAAGGGCTCAGTTTAAGTTCACCTTCCTTCTATAATTATGTTCCCATTAGTAGTGACTCTTCTATTTGCTGCCATAGGCAAGCTATTTATTTTTACACTACCTGTGCATTTCATTATTTTTGTGAAATTAAAACCAAAGACATGAACTCTGGATGCTCTGATGTACCCTTACACTGATTTTCCTGACTCTTTTGCTGCCAACTCTTTTGCAATAATTATTATTCATTTTATCTTATTAATTATTATTATTATTTATTATTCACTTTTCTGCTGCATGTGACATCCTGTGTAGTGCTATGTAAACAAGTAAACAAACCTCAGAAGTATTTCCTTCTATTTCTTCCCCTGGATCTCTTCTGTAATCTGAGATTTTTTTTCTTTCCTGTATAACTAACTTGCATAAGTGAAAAGTCTCAGAAATGGGCAAAATGTGTCAGTAGCTAGATCTCCAGTTAAGTCAGCTGAAAGCTGCTGAGTTTGTTGCCCAAAACCTGACAATTCAGAAATGAAGCCTTTAATTCAAGCAATGTTATTCAAGAAGCTTTTCAATATTAGATCCTGAAAGAATTTAATGTAAAATGTCTCACACTCTTAACTCTTGAAAAGAGACTTCTAAGGCATTTTTTTAGTGCTTGAGAAAAAGAGATATTTTGAGTTTTTCAGCAGAACAGGCACTGGGAAGAGTCTTATTTTGATAACACATTGCATGAACACACACTTTGAAATTTCAGTTCCTGAGTTTGTCACACTTCAGATTTCAAGTTGTCATTAAGGATTAAGTGGTTCTTCTTTTATATTGACAGTGATACCTTCTTCAGATTTTTAAATAATAAGGAATATGAAGAATCTGGTTTTCTTTAGATCATGAATGCACAATTATTTAAAATCTCAAAATAAAGAGTAACAGTATAGAATATGAAGCGTAACCTCTACTGTGAAAGATTTCATCAAAAAGTATAATAATACTAAGGCCAAATTATGACACATCTGCTCATAATGATAGTACCAGCCTTAATGGGAAGTCAGAGGAAAATCATAAAAGTTGCATTGAAATTACATGCTACCCATTCTGAGTGAGATGGCAGAATCTGGTCCTTATATTTTTAACATATTTTATACAACCATAGAATCATGGAATAGTTAGGGCTGGGAAGGACCTTAAGATCATCTGCTTCCAATCCCTGCGGGGATTCCATGGGCAGGGACACCTCACACTAAACCATGTCACCCAAGGCTTTGTCCAACCTGGCCTTGAACACCACCAGGGATGGAGCATTCACAACCTCCCTGGGCAACTCATTCCACTGCTGCCGAGCCTGTCTTCTAAAAAGCCTGTAACCTTCCATTCCAATACTCCAGTCATAGGAGCCATTGCACCATGATATCATACCCCCATAGATGTGCACACATCTTTAATTCCTCTTGTTTGTTCCCCATGCTACAGGCATTTGTATAGAGACACCTGAGCCGAGCTCCAAATGACACTGGCTCGTTGGCTGGAGCAGCTGGAATGTCACTACGCTGCTCCGAGCATTTATTATAGGTGCTAGCAACTGACTGGGTGTGTTGGGATGGAACAATGCCCCCCTCTCCCAATACATCCAGTTTAAAGCATCCTTGACCAGTCTGACAAGCCACCTACCAAACCTGCTCTTCCCCTTTATCAGAGCAGGTCCAGCAGCCCCCAGTAGACCTGTCCTACAAACTTGGGTCCCGTGTTCAAGATACCCAAACCTTTAACTATGACACCACTCTTTTAACCATTTATTAACCTGTCCAATCCTCCTAGCTTTTTTAAGGTCCTCCCCTTTATCCCGGAGAATTGATGAAAAGACAATCTGAGCTCCAGAGCCCCTCACCACCNCTCCCTCCCCCAACACATCTAGTTTAAAGCATCCTTGACCAGTCTGGCAAGCCTCTTACCAAGCCCACTCTTCCCCTTATTTATCAGAGCAGGTCCACCAGCCCCCAGTAGATGACCTACAAACTTGGGTCCCATGTTCAAGGTACCAAAACCCTTGACCATGACACCACTCTTTTAACCATTTATTAACCTGTCCAATCCTCCTAGCTTTTTTAAGGTCCTCCCCTTTATCCCGGAGAATTGATGAAAAGACAATCTGAGCTCCAGAGCCCCTCACCACCTCTCCCAGGGCTCTGTAGTCCTTCTTTATGTCCCCCAGGC
This sequence comes from Agapornis roseicollis, assembly GCA_002631895.1. NCBI lineage: Eukaryota > Metazoa > Chordata > Aves > Psittaciformes > Psittacidae > Agapornis > Agapornis roseicollis. The sequence goes on along the minus strand of NDXB01013169.1, from coordinate 90,073 downwards.
TATTACTATCTATATCCCTAGCACCCACATATGTCACTAGAAGTGGGTAATAGTCAGTGGGACTTACTAGAGCAGGCAGCCTGTCTGCAACATCCCTGATCCGTGCCCCTGGTAGGCAACACACCTCCCTTGAGACAGGGTCAGGCCAACAGATGGGTGCCTCTGTCCCTTTCAAAGTAGAGTCCCCTACCAATATGACCCACTGCTTTTTCCTGGTAGTACCAGTAGAGACCTTCTTTACTAGTGCACCAGCTGGCTGTTCATGGTGCAAGTGTGTTTCATCATTAGCCCCCTGCAGGACAGCAAAGCGGTTCTGGGTGGGAACAACAGATTTAGGAAGAAGCCCCTTGCTTTTAACTGTCCTCTTCCTCCTTTTTTTTTGTTGTGGGTTTTTTTTTTTTTTTTCTTTTGTTACTAATTGCCGTCTTTCTAGGTTAGCGGTCTCCTTCCTCCCTCCTTCCAGAGGGGAAGCTTGAGGCCCCTTCACAGTNCTCTTTCTCTTTTTTTTTTTTTGGGGTTTTTTTTTTTTTTTTTCTTTTGTTACTAATTGCCGTCTTTCTAGGTTAGCGGTCTCCTTCCTCCCTCCTTCCAGAGGGGAAGCTTGAGGCCCCTTCACAGTTTGGGCCTGGAGCAAGCACTCCTGCTTCCCCTCAGCTTCCCTGACATATCACAGCCTATTAGCAGAATCCCGCAGCTCAGTCACCTGCTGCAGGAGGAAGCATCAGAGGAGCCAGTCAAACAATATGGCAAATGAAACAGTTAAAATTACTTTTGTACTGAAGAGGTGATTTTTCTGAAAACAACCAGCTTAGTCACAGAAGAGAGTACCATTGGTCCATATTTTTTCTGACCCCCTCTCCTGGGACTTCCAGCCCTGTGCCCCTGCCCAGGAGCCCCACTGAAGCTCAGTGCCTGAGCCCCTAGACTCAGATGAGCTGTGCTACAGTCAGGTGAGGTCCAGTGCTGTCCCAGGCTGCTCCTGACTTGCTGCTGTCCCTTCCTGCATTGCGTTTGTACCTGCTGACCACTGCCCTGCTCATCTGCTGGTCAGTGGACTGTCAGTGGGACCTGTCATTGCCAGGAACTCTGTCCTGCTGGTCCTACTCTATCGGGGGGTGGTTCCCTTTTTGGAGGGAGTATCACCATTAGTTGTGTTGTGGTCACCTTTGGCTTTAGCTTGTCTTCCCTCAAAAAGCTGCTCCCTGACCAGTGGTAGACAGCCCTTATCTGTATGCAACTTAAATCTGTAAAGAGGGAAGGAAAGAAACAGAATAGTGTGGATGGTACTGTGTTTGCACCCTCCAAGTGCAAAATCACAGGATTAAGAAGTGATGACTGGGAACTGAAACTCCTGCAGACCTTTGAGTCTTACACAAGGCCACTGTACTCATCTGCATTGTACTAAGACACATGTAAGTGCCTTCAGTCAGCATACGTTGAGAACAGGACCATTGGTAGCACAGCCCGCACTTTAATGTCCTTCACTAGTTTTTGAGTAGGCAGAAAGGATGTTGCCTTAATATTTCCTGTTTTTAAGATGTCTCTACTGATTTTCATTAACCTTCCCTTAGGTTCACGAGCATTACAAACACTGCTCCTAAGAGCAAATAAAATTGATTGTATTCTGTGTGATTTTCAAGGCATTTCAAGCTTCTAAAGATACAAATATAGGCTTTAGCAGGCAGCTTTTAAAGATATATGCATTATTACAATATATCAGTAAGATTTCATTGATTCATCTAGCCAACAGCTCAACATCATTAAGGTTCATTCCATAAGCATGCTATAAAACTGTAAAATGAATTAGACTGGCATGAGCTTTTGAGGAACAATTACATCATATTTTCCTTGATCTTTACATGCTGTTTACACAGTTACAACCTTCAAGCAGAACACTTTGAACTTGAGAAAGTAATTTATACTAGATATATGAAAACTTAACTGCTAGTACAATGTAGCTGATCTCAGTTTTTCTAATAGTCATGGTTAGACTGTAGACTAAGGTTTCTGGTTTTGAAAGCAATCCAGAAAAGTAAAAGGAATGAAGTACAGGGATGTAAGTCTTCTCTCAAAGCCAAGTCTGCAGATAAAAAGCCTTAACATCCTCTCTAAAAAAAAAAACCATTGATAAAAATAAAGTTGCACTGACATATATTAGCATTATAGCTACAAATGTTCATCAGGTCGTCTTTCCTGTAATATTACTACCAGCCAGCTATGAAACAGTACCTTGTACATGGCATTCATCAGTAATATTTTGTTTTGTTTTGGTTTGGTTTGGTTTTTTTTTTACATGGCTTTAGAAGAGAAAACTTGCATAAAAATTATTCTAAATTGTAGTTTATGAAATGTAAATGTAATAAGAAATAAAGTCAGAAACATTTAATTTTTCTACAGATTGATGCAACAAAATAATCCTTGCATTATTAAATGGAGTGTAAATGGGATTACTTGAGTCATAACTAACACTGATCTCCTATGTTTTGAATAAATATATAGAGTTAATCCATCAGTATAGCCAGAAGCATACAAAAAAAAAAAAGAAAGTTACTTAATATTTGGGCAGTCTTTAGGCAGTTTGGCAATTGTAACAATCTGTTTTGTTTCCACTGCACATCTGGATTATACATGAGAATTCTTCTAGAATAGCATAATCAAATAAGGTCATTGGTTCTGCTTCAATATAAGATCCTAAATCAAAATTTGAAATATCACTAACATTCTTACTTCTCAAAGAAGTTAAACTTGAATGCTCACACTTCAATATTTTTCACTGACAGATCTAGATAGCCTGTAGGCTTTCTTAAACTGTAATACAACTGATAATTCTCATGACTTTTTTGCTTCTCATTACTTCTGCAACAGCTGCCAGTGTACTAATAAAGTAGTTTTACTGATGCTGAACAACTGTGAATATCCATGTAAAATATGGTTTCTCCACCCCATCTTTTATTTATCTGCTCTCAGAATTGCCTGAGCATGAAGGCAGAATAGTCTCTGAAGATCCCTCCTGTTTCTCTATTTCAGAGGGCGGGACTAGCGTGCTGGATGTTTCTCATTTACTTACAAAAATCTGCATGGGGTACTTATTCTGTCTCAGTCCAATTGGAAGTACCATTAATCTGAAGTATTCATCTTTGTGCTTCAGTTTCAGGGACGGCATAAAAATGCAAAGCTTAATGTAAAGCTCCACAATTTCCTGACTGGGATTATCTGATAACCTTCCACTACCTAAAGTCTGTGATTGGGAAACAATAGCTGGCAGAATTGACTTCCAAAAATTACATGCTCTTTGTATGTCTCATGGATGAGTTTGTTCTGGGAGATGCAGTCTCTATGCAGTATTGTCCCACAGACCCTAGGATTTTTTAGTGAGCAATTCTTTAAATGGGTCATTATCATATTTTTCCAATGACTTTTTTGAGATTATATTCTGAAATGCGTAAAGGCAATAATAAATCTTGCTCCTGAGAAGCGCACTCATAAAGCAGTATTGAAAAGGTTAACATTCCTAGTTAAAGCAATTAAATGTTTTGTTTATTTCAGGGGAATTAAGCAAGCAATTCAGGCATTGTAACAAATCAAGCTGACAAGTCCTATTCACGTAAATGACAACGTGCAGACAAAAATTAGATTAATTTCCAAAATAACAGTAATTCCTTTACCCAGAATGCCATATTTATAGAAAGTGTTCAGAACATCACTTCCAATTATTTCCAACTTTGCAACAAATTATTACAGAACAACCTTTACTTTATAAAATTACCCTATTTTGATGACTCATTGTACTTTTTCATTCTTTGTATAAATGGACCTTCTCTGTTAATAGACACAGAAGGGTTGTAATTGCAAAACAAAAGCAAGACAGTGCGGAAAAAAAAATAGTTTCCTTGTTAATGTAGCCACACATTTATGAAAACTTTCCTAAATTAATGTAGCTTCAGGGTTCATAATAAACTATGTGCAGTTATGCCTTGCCAGATGATGCATAGTTTATTTCCTTGGAATTAAGCAGTCATGCATATTTACCTCACAGTAATGTCTTCTGACAGACACATATGTATATATACAACTACACTTACAGTCATGCATGAAAAAGTCTGAGAATTAATCAATCTAAGGTTTCTCAACGAGAAGAAAAACAAATTAAAGAAAATGGTCATACGATACAGTAGGTAAAAGTGATCAATACAGCAAAAATGAAGAAATGGCAGGGCAAGGTCCAACTGTTTCCTTAGAAATGGCTCTTTGGTTTTTGATTGTTAGTTCAGTTTTAAATAACAATTCTTGTGGTTAGGCTGTTGGTACTCAGTTGCCAATTGATGATGATCACACTAAAAACCATGATCGTCAGATTTGTATCCCTGATATCTAGCTGCTGCAGAGTTACATTAGGTTTGCTTTTAGATCTGGCCCCTGCTGTCCAAAGTCTTTTAAACATTAGGTTATTACAATGAATAATTTATCACTACAGATTAAAATTAGTCATGCATAGAAGACAAATGACTGATCAGGGTGCTTGTCTAGGGGGATCTGTTCTAAATATTCATAGTTGTTGGTCATTGTCTCTCTAGTCCTAAATCAGAGACCTGATCATCCAAGTAATTTTCTGTCCCCTACCAGGGTACATACGACTGGCAGAATACGCTTTGTAAGTGCTCCTGGATCTCTGTCACTTTGTTTTTATTCAGGAACAGTCCAGGAACACAGCCAAAGTCATTTGTGCATAAGGATTTTTTTCAGAGAGGTAACACTATTTTTTAGGAGACAATTTTTCGTGAAAATATTGCAGTTTACATTATTCACTGGCTGGCTAAACTGAGTTGATTTGTTCACACTGAATACTTGGGTTTTTTAATCCTGCTGGTTGTAGAATACCATTGAAAGATTAAGTAGGAGAGCCTAGAGCTTTATATACAGAATTTTTTTTTACATGACATTAACTAAATAAAGATCAAAACCTAGAATGAATAGGGGGAACACCATCTGTTTTTGTCATTTTCCTGCAGTCTATGTTTTTTAATTCAGTTACACCCATATAAATTTTTGCCAAGCTTGATAGGCTTAGCTAAAAAAAAAGTCACCCCATAAATCATCACATAGAAACAATATTCAGATGCTAGTCTAAAAGCTGGACTGCACTTTGCCCTATGTGTAAATGTTCTTTTACAAAAACACAGCTAGAGAACTTTTCTTTATCCTACTTAGTTTAACAAATAGTAATTTTCCCTATAACAATTACAGAAGTAGCTATTATCAACTCACTGTGCTGCACATATCTGGCTACTCAGCCAACTTTCCTTTGTTGGTCATCCTCTCAGAACAAGATACCCTGAGTGAACAGTGGTATTTACCTTACCTTTTACATTCAGACACCTCTTAGACAGGTCTTAGACACCTCTAAGCCCTCTGTGTAATTCATTCATTTCATCAGAGTTCTAGTGTTTCCCAGTGATATTTCTGTGTTCCTACTACTTTCCAGGAACACAAAACCTTCCCTGAATAATAAAATAGGGTGCCATCCTGCCTTCTCTACTGTAATAGTACTTTATCACATAAATGTGATATGTCTGGCTGGAGACCCGTGACAAGTGGTGTCCCTCAGGGATCGGTGTTGGGACCGGTCTTGTTCAACATCTTTGTCGGTGACATGGACAGTGGGATTGAGTGCGCCCTCAGCAAGTTTGCCAATGACACCAAGCTGTGTGGTTCGGTGGATACGTTGGAGGGAAGGAATGCCATCCAGAGGGACCTCGACACGCTTGTGAGGTGGGCTGATGCCTACCTCATGAAGTTTAACCATGCCAAGTGCAAGGTCCTCCACCTGGGTCAGAGCAATCCCAGGCACAGCTACAGGTTGGGTAGAGAAGAGATTCAGAGCAGCCCTGCAGAGAAGTACTTGGCGTGGTGGTTGATGAGAAAATGAACATGAGCCAGCTTCAGTTTGTGCTGGCAGCCCAGAAAGCCAAGCATATCCTGGGCTGCATCAAAGGGAGAGTGACCAGCAGGTCGAAGGAGGTGATCCTGCCCTTCTAACTCTGCTCTTGGGAGAGCTTGCCTGGAGTATTGTGTGCAGTTCTGGTGTCCTCAACATAAAAAAGACATGGAGGTGTTTGAACAAGTCCAGAGGAGGGCCACGAGGATGATCAGGGGACTGGAGCACCTCCTGTATGAAGACAGGCTGAGAGAGTTGGGGCTGATCAGCCTGGAGAAGGCTGCATGGAGACCTCCTAGCAACCTTCCAGTATCTGAAGGGGCCCTATAGGGATTCTGGGAATGGACTCTTCATTAGGGACTGTAGTGACAGGACAAGGGGTAATGGGTTCAAACTTAAACAGGAGAGGTTTAGATTGGATATAAGGAATAAATTCTTTCCTATTAGGGTGGTGAGGCACTGGAATGGGCTGCCCAGGGAGGTTGTGAATGCTCCATCCCTGGTGGTGTTCAAGGCCAGGTTGGACAAAGCCTTGGGTGACATGGTTTAGTGTAAGGCTGNTATTAGGGTGGTGAGGCACTGGAATGGGCTGCCCAGGGAGGTTGTGAATGCTCCATCCCTGGTGGTGTTCAAGGCCAGGTTGGACAAAGCCTTGGGTGACATGGTTTAGTGTAAGGTGTTCCTGCTTCTGGCAGGTGGGTTGGAACTAGATGATCTTAAGGTCCTTTCCAACCCTAAGTATTCTATGATTCTAAATGTGAATGTACTGAGATTGTAAAAGCAAGGAAAAGAAAGACTGCACTGGGAAATGTTCAATGTAATTTCTAAAATGTCTGATCAAATGCCATAGGAAAATTAGGTTCTTCATCCCCACAAACCAGCTCTGTAAACCAAAGGCCAAAAAACCATACAGCTGATAATGCTAAAAAAGGGGCACCTTGCAACTGCAACTTTCAATTGCAGTTGTTGGGATACATTACAAAAAGTGACAGATTTTAGATCGGATCTTTTTTCAAGTTCCCTGTGAGTCACATTGCCATTATTTCTTCATCTGTAGGGGACAAAGTCTGTTCCTTCCGTGAAATATGTCAGCAATCTTCTATCAGACACATGCAATATTGTTAGGTGACACCTTGCAGCAGGTGTTCACTTCTTCCATATGGTACTTCACACATTTACTTGAACTATCATATCTGAAGCATATTGAATTTGTTCAGCCTACAGAAGTTGTCAAGCTAGATGGACGACTTTCTTTTAAGTATGTACATTCCTCATGGCTTGACAGGTGTCCATTTGATACTGAGTAGAAATTCTTTTTGTGAGAAGGCTCCAGAATACCATATTACCTGTCACTATAATTGTTGTGCTGCCAGAACTTTACAAGAAATGTTTGTGAATTACCACTGGCAAATTACTTTTATATTGATATGTCAAAGTGTAAAGTATCAGGACTTCTTATTCTGAATTGGACAAGTGAGCATATTTTATAAACAATAGAAAAGTCCTTACCTCCTTTCAGACTTTCATTTCATGAGAGTATTGGTTCTGTGCTACTGCCTGTTTCAATCCATTATTTATGTAATTTAAAATGGCCTCTACTGGGAACTTGAATTATTATTAAAAATAAATAAATAAATTAAAAAGCACCAAAGAAACAAAACCAAAACATCTTTTTTTCTAGAACACATCCTATTGACAGGCTATGTAATTATTCTCCATTCACTCGTTCAGCAGAATGCTATCTGCAGCAATGAATCTTTAGCTGCTCCTGTATTTACTGAAAGGATTCAGTCACTTATGTGTGTATAACATTTGGCGTCTTGATTTAATTGAGGCTGCAAAGTCTGAGACAATTTAGTAAGAATACTTATTGACTTGGACAAGCCAGGGAAGGGTGACACAATCTCTGTGAAGTGGGATTCAAAATTAGCAGGCTATAGTGTTATTTGTAATCTGACAAAAATTGTGCTCTGTGAAAGCAAGAGACCTTTTTCATTTATTTTTGTTTTTAACACCATATATCAGGATAGCAAAAAAAAAGCAGAAAGAAAAAAAAATTCTTGGTCAATCTATGTTAGGATGATACATATGAAAAGACTGGTACATATGTAGTAGCAAATGTGTCAATCTCCCATCTATACATGGCTAAAGATCCTCTAGCCCATATTCTTAGTATTTTTCTGCACTGAACAGATTCTTGGCAGGAGCCCCAAAATTAATGAAGCAAACATGTCTCTTTTATAAAATCTCTTCCAAAATAATGTTTTTCATAGCAGATTTCACTCTAACAAGCTGGTGTCACATGGTACTTATTGCTGTATCTTCAGGATTTTATCTTGTTACTTGCTGTGGCACTGGATATAAGAAGCTGAGGAAAAAATATCCACAAAAATAACATTTTGTTTATTAAAACTAAAACTGGAGAGTAGATGATTCAGACTTTTAGGTCATGAAATACTGAGGCTTATAGTCTGTTGTTGATTACATTTAGGGAAACTGCTCATAAAGCGTGTTAGCCCTGATTCCATTGGCTAGTGCCATATAGGTGATGATCTTATGAACAGATATTTCTTCTTGCATGTACTGTGATTTTACTAGAAATCAGGTTCATAAGTAAGTGAATCCTGCTGTTGCTGAGGATTTCACCCACAGGCACTGCTATCCAGGGAATTAGTGTTCAATATTTTTAGGCATTTCTGGCCTGCCTGAAGAGGTTTGGTGATTGTGTGAATGGCTTTGGGCATCTTCCTGCCCACTAGTGAGGTTAAAAGCAGTCTATGAGAAAATCTATGAAGAACCTATATACATTCCATTTGTATATTCTAATTCTAGTAAACTGTCTAGAATATAGTAATGTTTATGAAGGGTTAAATCAAAAGTTCACCTAGCTCAATATCCTGTCCCTCGTGCTGAATAAGGGCAAATTTTACTTTGTCATAATGCCACTCAGCCACACAGTATCATTTGAGATCTTTCTTCAAGACTGTGTTATTTTCCCATCATAACACCCTATGCCCTTTTCTCAGCAATCTCTCAGAGGCCTGCTGGTTACCCTGTCCCTCCCTTTTTATTCTTAGTTTAAAACTTTTGTAATGAGGTCAGGCATCCTATTGGCAAAAATAGTTTTGCCTTGCTCAGTAACGTGATACCCATCTCCCCCAAGCACACACGGGTCTGCAAACAGGGTTACATGGCAGTAAACCCCAAATTCCTGCCATGAACACCAGTTCTGCAGCCAATTATTAACATGTTCTATTAGTGCCCTTCTACTCACACCCTTTCCCCTCACTGTCAGGACTGAGCCCACATGGGGCCCCATGCTCTTGTCTACTCTCTTCAGAGATTTGTAATCACTTTTGATACTTTTATAACTCTTAGTAATTTCATGGTCACTTGCCTTCTGTGGGGTCTTCACTCATATGTTGTAATGGCTATGGTAGCCTTTGTAAATGTAATTTCCTTTTTAAAAACTAACCTCTATTTCCCTGATGCTAAAAGCCAGTTTGAAAAGCAGATTGTGCCTATAAAGAGCTTTTTTAACTTATATCAGAGTTTCTTAAAAACACTAGGCAATTTTTTGCTATAAAGTTTCGCAGTTTGTTGTAAAACCTTTTACATCAACATTTCAATTTTACACAGCTCATCATTGTAAGTACAGAGAAATGATCAGAGTGAGAACCTCCCAAAATCCTTCTGTGTAAATCAATGAAAAATGTTAATTAGTCTTGCAAAGAGTTGAGTTTCCTATCATAGGATCATAACTTACAAGCTTCACAATCTAGTGCTTTATGCATTAAACTTATACTTCTGTGGTGTTTTAAAATGTGTTGGGATGAGGAAGCTCCCCATAAAAATCTTTTCTTATGCACATTATACCTTTAAGTTGTCAAAGTTTGGTCTTTTCAGTTTTCCCCATTAAGACACAGCTTTGTCTTTCTGGGGAATGTCTGTGCTGGTAATCATTTTCTAATGGTACAATGGGTAACGGGTTAAAACTTAAACAGGGGAAGTTTAGATTGGATCTAAGGAAGAAATTCTTCCCTGTTAGGGTGGTGAGGCACTGGAATGGGTTGCCCAGGAAAGTTGTGAATGCTCCATTGCTGGCAGTGTTCAAGGCCAGGTTGGACAAAGCCTTGGATGACATGGTTAGTGTGAGGTGTCCTTGCCCATGGCAGGGGGTTGGAATCAGATGATCTTAAGGTCCTTTCCAACCCTAACTATTCCATCATTCTAATACTTTCTTTTGATCACATTATTTTTTATTGAGTTCTTTTAAAGTCACACTTAATTTGTGGCTTATACTACTGATCCTCTGTGGTAGCAATGGTTATTCTCTGCGTGCCATACAGGCTGTGCCTTTCAGCTGTGCCTTTTGACTTTCTCTTTCCTCATTTTGTTTGTTCCCCTTTTCAAATTAGGCATTTACTACATGGTATTTTTAATTTTTCTTTTTCTTTTTCTTTTTTTTTTTCCCACAAGGATTGCTATTTCACTGCATTATTGCCACTATAATAGAACTTTCCTTTGTCAGTTTATCTTGAACAGTAACCTCAACAATTCTCAAGACGTAACCAAAGACTGTCACAGATCTTGAAGTCTATAATCCATTGATCCAAGAAATGTATGTTGATGGCTTCAAAAATGCTAATCACTATAATTGACCCTTTTTGTGTTAGTCTCAAAACAACTCAAAAGACAGAGCTGAGAGCTCATCATCATTTGAGCAAAGCCATGGGGGCAGAGCAGTGGATCATGCTTCTCAAAGATGGGGGATGCTTTCTTGTGTTGTCTTCCCTGAGACGGTGAAGATCAGCTGCCCCAGCAACAAACTTCCTGGAGACAGTGCAGATACTGTGTCACCTGTCAGGGTACAAAATGAACTAGTTCTGGGGCTCAACATATCCCCTGTGAGTGAGTCTCCACCTGTGGGAAGGTTCCAAGAGAACCTGACCCTTTGAAAAGGCACCACCCTGCAGCCACGTGGCCCTCACCTCTGCACCCTGGACATCCACTGACTCAGTGACTGCGAGGACCACAGGTACTCAAAGGGCTACAACTCAAAGGCCTACAACTGGAAGAATTTCCACTTGCTGACTGAGAAGAGGTTGCTGGATCCACAAGGTGGTGATCCTATTCCTCTTGTTTTCTCTCCTTCTTTCATATATTTCTCCTTCTCTCCTCCTACTTCATATCTTTTATAAGAACAAGAACATGAACATGCTAAGACTTTTGTTCCTCCTGACATAATTTTAGGGAAGTTTACAATAAAATTAATTGGAGAGCCTGTGGTTTCTCCTGTGAACCATGCAGAGTATGGTAAAAGATCACCTCCCTCCACACCTGCCGAGCAGACACATGGTGCTTTATGAAATTGACCCACTCTGCACAAAATCATCAAAACATCCTCTGTTGTGCACTTACATCCTTTAAAATGTCTCTTACTTTTCACACTAATTTTTATCATGTTAGAAGGCTTACAGCAAAACCAGATTATTATACTTGCCACTCTTCAACATAGAACTTAATTATTTTTGTGATCTTTTCTAATAACATCAATGCATTGCACACATCTGGTTTAAAACATTATTAACATATGGCACCATGTCTCATCTCTTTGTCACAATTTTTATTTTCCTTCCTGTTTATAAACTTGTCACCTTGCTTTAATTACCTTTGGAGGAATTTGTTATATTTCTATTTTTAACCCACAGATTTTCATTAACCTTTTAATTTTGCAGGTTCTGAGCATTTGTAAAGAGGTACATACACATTTCATGTATGTCTGTACATTTTTATGTGCATTGAATATCAATTAATATTTCTTAATGTTACTCTGCAGTATTTTCTACCCATATTTTAGGACTTCTTTCTTATCCATACTCAGAGAATACAGCACTTTTCTGAGGGGATTGTGATAATCATTATCTTAAACAGGGTGTTCTTTCCACTGTTATACATTCCCCTGCATTTTAGGTATAAAGAGAAAAAATCTCAAAGACTATCTTAGTTTTAATTGTTGTGATCTGACACAGTGTCAGCAAGAGAGCATATTGCTGTAGCACAGTTTTTCCTGTAGAAGTTCCTTTCACTGTAAAACTTTTCTGAGTTCTTATGAACCATTAACATCTCCCATGTTTTTTCCGCTATCCTGCCAAGGCTCATTCTCCTTCTCTTCAGTCCTGTGCATGTTCCTGTCTTCAAGAATCATGGAATCAGAATAGTTAGGGTTGGAAAGGACCTTAAGATCATCTAGTTCCTGTCATGGGCAGGGACACCTCATACTAACCATGTCACCCAAGACTTCATCCGACCCTGCCAGGGGTGGAGCATTTACCACTTCTTTGGCCAATCTGTTCCAGTGCCTCACCACCCTCACAGTAGAGAAATTTTCTTTATATCTAACCTGAACTTTCCCTGTTTAAGTTTAAACTCTTTACTCCTTGTCCTATTGCTACAGTCCCTGATGAAGAGTCCCTCTCCATCATCCTTGTAGGCCCCCTTCAGATATTGGAAGGCTGCTTGAAGGGCTTACATTTTATTTTTAAATCTCTCTATATCAAAATACAAATATCATAATGTTTTATTGAGAGGGCTAAAACTGATAGAGTCTCACAGGCTTTAGAAAGATGTTTTTACCTGTAATGTTTTATTGAGAGGGCTAAAACTGATAGAGTCTCACAGGCTTTAGAAAGATGTTTTTACCTGTGTCTAGCATCACAATTAAAGGCTCACTGTCTTAGGTTTGGTTTACCTGCCAGCAAATCTGGTCTTCACGTATTGCTTGGGGACCTCCTTAGAAAATAATCTTCTTATAATAATCAGACAGAAAATAGAGAAATTTCAAAGACTGGTAAGAAGAATATTGTTGCCCACAAAGATCTTGTTTTCAAGCTTACAAGAAGCAAACAAATAACTAAGTCATTAAGCATCACTACTAAGAGCACTGCTGACTGGTAAAAAACTGAAATTCTGCTCCAACAATGTGTTGCAGTTTCCAGCGAGGGAAAAAAATGCTGCTTCCCTGGTAATATTATAGCAGTATGAGCAAACAGTGAGGGAGAAGAGAAATTAAAACTAGAAATTTCTATCAGTTACTGCCCAAAATAATTTAGCATTATTATAGTATAAGTATGATGAAAGAATCAAATGGTTCTTATCAATTGTTGCCATAGAGTGGAAACACAGTCACAGAAACTTCTGACCATTGCCATCCTCACTTAGTCTTCAGCAAATATGTCAGAATCTAATTCATTCCTTGAGCTTGTCAAACTTACCTTCCTATATGCACCCATTTTCCTCTGCTGCAATTTTTTAAAATAAGCAAGTTCACTTTTCTTCTGTAAAGTTGGTTTTTTTTATTTTTGAATTTTTTTTCCTTTTGCATTACTGTTATTTACACAGTGCTGCTTGTCACAAGTGCATGTGCAAATATAGGAAAATCATCTGTGTTGTATATTACCCCTCGTGCAGAGATTTGTCTGCAACTAATCAGAATTGATGAGCTCACTTAAAGGATGTGAGAAAAAATATGACAGCTGATGTCAGAGGAAAAGAATAAATTGTTTGGTAGTAGCTCCCATACATAGCTGAATACACAGATGCCCCTTTCTGGCTCTCCATTGGAAGGAAATGGTATATATTTTAGTAACATAACAAGGAGAAGCTCTTTTGTAACTGGCTGGATCCCAATGATAACAATGTTGGTGATAATTAATTACATGTGTTGTGTACAATATTTTCTACTTTGACAAGACAGTAACAACTTTATTTGTACTTTGTAGAGGGAATACTGACACCAGGTGAGAGCTCACCCCTGACTTGCTCTTCAGTGTGTCATGTGCATAGGGTGCACTCTGCATTGTGATTGATAACTTGGAAATTATTCCCTATTTTGAGAAAAGTCAGGAAAAGAGAAGAATAAACACAAAATACAATAAATGTGAACACAGAGATGTATCTTTCCCATTACCATAAAGGCACAGTAGCAATAACAATGAGATATTTTAGTCTGGTAGTAAAGGTAGATTATAAGGATTAACAAAGCAAAACCAACCAGGAGTCAGAAGAGCAGATGGGCTGAAAGGAATGAACTTTAGTCACGATAATCTTCTTGAGACCTTGGGATCTAAAGATAGAAGTGTAAAAAGTATTTAATAATATTCATGGTATTTACATAGTAGGAAATCAGCTAACATTTTCTGTGATGTAAATTTGACCTAAGAAGATTTTTAATAATTTTCTTGATTGTCTGGTTTTGTTGTAAAAGTCTAAGCACATTCATTTGAAGTATTATGAATGTATAAGCAGACAAGTGATTGTCTGAAATAAGGTATGTCTAGACCTCTGTTCTTTAAGTGTCAGGATATCTGGACTGCTGATCTGAATAAAATAGTCCTTGCCTTATAGAATCTGACAATTAAATAATTAAAAATTTCTGGTCTGAATTCCTTCTTCAAGCAAGGCTTACTCCAAACTTAATATTCTCATGGACTTTTCAGCTGTGCTTTGAGAATCTCAAAAAATTGAGACTCTACAGCATCTCTGGACAACCTGTACTTAACCACTCTTGTAATGAACACTTTTAATATCAACTAAAAAGTTTTCCTTGTAGACACTTGCAATCATTGTCTCTCATCTTTCAACTGTGAATCTCTGAGAAGGTTCTGACTCTTTCTTCTCTCTAATCTCACTTCTGGAAATGAAGATCATTTCCAACTTAAACAAACCCTACTCTTAGTCTCTTCTATGTTATATGCTTCAGCTACCTGAGCTTTTTAGGGAACTACCACCAGACTTTTTCCAGGTTGTTAAAAACTTCCCTGTGTCTAGAGCTGTATGCAGTATTCCAGATGTAACCTCATCACATACCAGGTAGATAGAAATAATCGCTTCCTTTGATTCACTCTCCATGGACATGGTTACTTCCCACAATGACACGACTGACTCATATTCAACTCCGTGTTCATCAGAACACCTGGATTCTTCTCTGGAAGTGCAGTACAGGTTTCCAGCATGTGCCAGTTCTTGGGGTTCTTCCATTGCAGTTTGAAGGCTGGTCTTGGCACTTGTCCATGTTGAACTTCATCTTGTTTCCTCAAATTTATCAAGGTCACTCTGAGCACTATTTTGCTGCTATGTTGAACACATTGTTAAAGTCAGGATAAATGATATCCACTGCCTTCTCCTTGCTGATAGATCTAGTCATTTTGTGATAAGATAGTCAAGCTGATGAAGAATGATTTCTCCATAGGAAGTGTGTTTTCACCTGATATATTTTTCTTTCTTTCACCTGGAAATGTCTTCCATGGGGACATGTTCCCAAAAGCTAAAGAAAGGATGTTTAGTTTGTAATTTCCCAGATTTTTCTTCTGGCATTCGTTGAAGACAGGTGTTACATGTGGTGTTCTGTGCATACCAGGGATTCTCACTGCTGCAATCCTCCAAGATATTGGAGAATAGCTTTGAAATATATCAGCTAACTCCTTATTTTACAACCACATTAAAAGAAGAGTTTCAAACTAACTCTAAAGAACTGAAAGAATGTGTGCTGTAATATTGTACATCCTATGAGTTTGGTTTGGACTTCATCAATGCTTTTTATAGACTTGTGGTTCATAGGATCTACCAGATTTTGACACAGTGATAGGTGGATAAAAAGGAGGAAACTTAAATTTAGTTCACAGCACACCTTCCACAAATGAATCATAAATTAGAGCCTGGTAGATTTAGAGTTCAAGTTAAATGTGAATGAAGAAAACTTCACAAGAGTGTCAGTCATTTTAAGGACACATATTGTACAAGGCCAATTATTACCATATGTTTTTGAAGATATTTAAGGTCTTCCAGACTTTGGCATGGAGGGCTACACAAGTTAGTTTGTTCCCTAATAGAATCAGCAAAGATTCACTTTAGGCTTGGAGCTTTACTTCTGACTGCCCTTTCTGTCACCAATTATTTTGTGCGCATACCAAAGGAAATCAGTCAAGACTGTCAGCAGCATTGATCTCACTTCTCTCTGCCAGATGTTATTCTTGTCCATCTGCTCACACTTGCTTTGCACAACATGAAAAAGAACTGAAGGCTGTGAGGTGACACTGCAATTAACCTTGTAAATGATTTCCCTTTTGCAGATGAAACTAGCAATTGGGTCCATAACTTGCACAATTAAGAGCAATGCATCTTAGTCATTTTTGTAATCCTCCATTTAATATTTGATAACTGATTTAATGTTTTATACTCTGGAATCATTGTTCTGTGTCCCTCAATTCTTGAATGTCCTTGATTTTGAGGATAGTCAGCAAGATAGTAGCTTGATCTTGCAAAGCTTTACTTGTGTGAGTATTTTGATGAAGGCCAATGTGATTATTCACATGACTAAGGTTTTGCATGGGTAAAATCTTATATTTCAGACACCTTGTCCCTGTCTTAATAGTCTTTTTTAACTATTTTCTTTTCTTTGGGGTTAGCTTAAAACTAATTGTATATGTGGAGGAGTCTATAGGTGTTAAATATAATTATTTTCAAAACTCAATTTTCTGTGCAACATGAAGCTTAATCCTGGAAAATTTAAGTTGCCGATCAATATCATTTGATATCTTGTGAATGAGACCACACATATGTTTAGTTGATACATACTAAAGTGAAAAACTTGGAAGAGTGAAAATTTCAGGCAGATATATTGCCAATCTACCTAGATATTAAAATATCTTAATCCTTAAATAAAATGTTTCTGTTATTCCAGACCTCTGATTCCATTAACTATATGTTGAAGGTTTGGGTATTTTTGTTTGGTTGCTTGGTTTTTGTTTTGTTTATTTTTTTTTTTTTTTTAGGAAAACTGTTANCTCAAAATAATAATAATAAACAAAAGGGGGGGAGGAAGAACAATGCTTGGAGGGGGCACCAACAACCAAAAGCCCACAAAACATGCAAGAGATTACTTTGATTTTGGTTTTTTTTTTTGGTTTTTTTTTTTGGTTTTTTTGTTTTTTTTTTTTTTTTTTTTTTTTTTTTTTTAGGAAAACTGTTATTCACTGACAAATAAATAAATTACCAACAACTTGTTATAATGGATGATTCAGATGACCAATTCAGGAATTGCAGTTAAGTCTTCAGAGGTGAAAGCACATTTTATTAAATTATTATATCACATATCTTTTCTGTTATTTAATTTCAAACTGCACAAGTGTTTTCTTATTCAGATGAAAGTCACTAGATTACTATAATAAGCACTTGTGTTGTGTGACAACTGCCATCTTGGTCATGATCTGGAACTGAAAATTGAGTTTTCAGCTGATAAAAGCTTTGGGTACTCAGCTGGAGATACGGGGCTGACCCCTACACTTTGCTATAGCAGCATGACTTTACACACAGGGCAAGATGTACTACTTACTGCATCATGTGTTATTGCAGATGAACCCATAAATAGAAGAACAATCAAGGGAAGTTGCCACCATTGTGCTAGATCTTGGCAGATATGGTAGTAACTTCCAGATTGCTTTAAAAAAAATGTTCCTTTTTTTTTGGTTGGAAAATTAAAACTCAGTCAGCTATCAAGCAGTTTTGAAATGTATCCTTCCCCCACAATGCCTGAGGAATATATTTCAAATAATATTTAAAATAAGTTACAGTGAATTACGTTAGACTTTCCTATAACTATAAAATATTAAACAGAATATGTTTAATAAATAGAGTAAGACCTGTCATTAATGTGTATCCATTTGTTTTGGTTGGTTGGTTTTGGGTTTAGGTTGATTTTTTTTTAGTTTTTCTAGAACCTATTTTAAATCAGCTGAGAAGGTTCATTACTTGTCAACCATAACAACAGCTATATCATTTTCCTGTTGTGTGTGCAAATCTTCATCATAGATTCACTGGAATAATCTTATCTTCAAGGTTTTCAGTAATCAGGCTTTTTTATAGATCGTAACTTTTACAGTGCAGGTCTGGATATACTGGAAAAATAACAACACAAAATTCCAGATTTTTAAAATTCTGGCTTCTCTGCATGAGGATGATCAAACTAAGAGCAAAAGGATTCTGAATCTATCAATATTTTAAGTAATATTTCATGAATAAGTTTTGCCTTTTCTCAAGAAATGACTGATTATGAGAATTCAGTAACTCTTGTCACATTGTTTACAAATAATTGTCAGATTAGCTTGTGCTGTGTGCTGCATGGGCTTATTCTGCAAGTAGAGCATTATTGTAGCATCGATCATGAAGCAAGGTATGGATCACTCTAAATAAGTATGAAATATCTTAGAACTAGGTGGAGAAACATACTATTTATGACTGTGTCCTTGGACAATGAAATTTTAAGAAATAAACTTACCCCAAGCACATAAGCAAATAATTTTAGTTCATGTCACCTTCAGATGTCTCCAACATTTTTTCTCACTGTGTGTCTTTTTCAGTATTTAGAAAACGAATTGTAAGGTAAGAATATGATAGACTTTACTACTTACTGTTCAAGGGAAGTGACAATCAGGACAAGTGAATGCCAAAGTTTTTCTGGTATTCATTTGTATTCAGCAGCAAATGAACAAGTTCTCTACAGAATAAAAACTGTAACTCTCCTCTCCCCTCTCCTCTCCTCTCCTCTCCTCTCCTCTCCTCTCCTCTCTTCTCTTCTCTTCTCCTCTTTCCTCCTTTAAATCCAGAGTTCTTTTGCTGCTTAACTAATAAAGTAGAACTTCTTTTGACTTTTTGTTCCATGTCATCATCACTTTTTGCCTCTACACCAAGTGAGAGAAAAATCAATTTGTAAAATCTACCACTGGTTACTGCTTGATACAGAGACAGTAAAAGTTGTTACTTTTTTGTGCAAGTTTGTTTATCTCTCTCTTTGTGCTGCCCATTTAATTAAAGGTCAGGATCTATGACTATAATCTTCTTCTGGGATAATAGCTAAACCTAATAGGGTATCTTCTTTATGACACTGACAGTCTATCACTGCTGATTCCTCATGGTAGCTATTCCCTGCACCTCATCATTCTGCAGGATCTTTCAGTAGACACTGTCTTTAAAATCCCATTTGTACCATTTGGGTCAGGTCAGGAAGAGTAATGGTTCTAATCTTGTTGAAGTGATATTATTAATCCTGAAGCAGGTGAGGAGCAAGATGCTTTCTACTGCCAAGGAACTCAGACTTCAGTTCTGCAGTGGGCAAACCCAGGTTTATGGCACATGGAAAAAATACTCAAAGATTAAGCTATCATTTTTTGTCTTATTTAAATGTGTATGCTATGTTTTTAAAGAACTAAGATGGAGTGCTAAAGTTTCCCTCTCCAGTTTCAGACTGTGTGTTTTAAATTTTCTTAATATATTTTTAGCAGATAATAGGCAAAAGTAAACAGGAGTAGCTATGAATCACAGCAGTATTCCTCTATGATCATAATTGTATGCTGAGCTTTTTGCTTCTGGGCATAACAGGTGCATATTTGCTGATGTCTAGAAATCTGAGAAATTAAGTTCACAGTTAACACCAGATTCAGCAATTTGGCATGTTTAAATTCAGGACCGACCTGTTGTTTATAAAAGCCATCAACATCAGCTGCAGTCACTCTCACTTCTGAACATCTAAACAGTATTCTTTAGCATCTTGAAATAAGACTTCCACAATGCTCTATGTGTGCATCTGTTTTGTGTACCTATTAAAATGGGTAATGATCTGGGGGTAAGATTCACTGCTTTGTGAACAAGAAGGTTAGCAAAGAACAGGAGGGAGCGTCAGGCTTCTGTGTCCTCTTGATTTAGGTCCCCATGCACATTAAGCTGCAAAATGCTAAGCCTACAGTAACCGGACAAGGTGTTTATATAAATTATACACTATATGTTAAATATTGGTAAAATAACACATGCAACATGCACATGCAACACCATTCCTAAAAAGGTCTCAAAACAGCCTTCTGCAAAAGTAGATAGGTTTGTAGGCACTGAGCCATAGTTGTTCCAGCCTTTCACATTTCCAGGTATCCTTTGTTCTAGTGCAGTTTCTTGCATGCAGTATATCCCTGATTCTAGTCCACAGACAGCTTCATTGAGCTGTCAGAGACTGAGAGGCCTTAAAACCCCAAATTGGTTTCAAAGCACTAGCTGAAGAATGGTGTACCTGATAAATGATCTTTAACACTGAAGACATGAACCCTAGCTCTTCCTTTAGTAGACTGATTCACTCTCACAGTTGTGTGAACTATTACAGACTATGCTGGGATATCCTTGGATACAAACAGAAACTCAGCACATGTGTAAATGAACGTGCCAAATAAACTGAGTAGGGCTAATTGAAGAAAATTCAGTAGAATGTATCCATTCTGTTAAACCGTCTACTATGTGGAATCAAAACTTAGAGAAACACGACAGAGATGGGAAACTGCTTCCATTTCTAGTTTGAATTGCCCCATCTTGAAATGTTACTAATATGTTTCCAACAGAATTATAGAATTATAGAATAGCTAGGATCATAAAAGAAGTAAACAGTAGAAGTTGTACATGAAACATATGAATATCCTATTTAAATCAAATGAATCCTAGAATAGCTCCACTGAAATTTAAGAAAATAAACCCTACATGTATACTATAAAAATGGAGGTTTTGGTGATTTTTTTTTAGTCACACTCTACCTTGTTTGAATTTTCACCTGTATTACTCAAGAAGTTTACAATAAATAGAATATCCTTATTTTTGTCAGAAAAGGTTTTGCATAACAGTGTTTTGTATAAACAATATTTTTCATGATAAAAAAGCAATTGAACCTAAGAACTATCATTTTCTTTTTCAGCCCTAGGATGGAAATAAATCAGATTTACATAATACTTGCCAAAAGAGAAACTTTACAACCTACTAGTACCAATCACTTAAACATAAAATGTTTTCTTTGTAAATGGTAGTGTAATAAAAATAACATGGATTAAAGCTGGTCAGAAAATAGGTGGTAAATAAGCCTTATTCCTGATGCACCTTTACGTTGCTATGAAGAAAAAGCTATTACAGAAGATAAGAATCAAGTGAATTGTCATTTCATGAGCTTTAAAAATATTTTCAGGCCCTTTCTCCACCCCAAATATTGACTGCCTTGATTTCACTTTCCAGGGAGGCTGCTATTTAACTTGTTAGATATTCAATGAAACATGAAAATGATAGACTAAACATCGCACAAAGCTCACAGAAACAGAGTGTACAGCTGGAGCACAAAGATGAATATTGCATCAGACCACTGAGGAGCACTCCATGCTCACTAATGTTTCCATTGCTGAAATTTAGCTTTTCCTTTTTGCACCTGTAAAGGGTGTTCTTGCTCCCCACATAGAAACAGGGACTATCATCAGATGGTTCAAGCTCTCCCTAAATCTCTCTGCCCAATAACTTTTATTATTTGACTTCCATTCAACACTCTCCAAAAAACCTTCAAGAATTCCTAGCCCTCTGTTGATGGAAGGTCAAAGGCATGAAAGGAATTTACGTATCCTAGGAAAATTTGGGGAAAATTATATATTCTCTACAGACCAGCATTCTTTCTTTAATCTACACCTGCACAAGGGAAGGACCAACCTCATATTTCACTTCACTAATGTGAATCTAATAGAAAAAATGAAATCTAGGTGAGACCTGACCTACTTGAGGTATAAGGATGTGTATATTTAGGTCTCTGGTTCCCCAGTCTTGTTTGTCCACTTGTATAAAATAAAAAATAAATTAAAAAAAAAGAAGTTTTAATAACAGCACACTTTTTAGTAATGTTTTTTTCCTTTTGGTTTAACCACATAAATAGTATTCTGCATGGGGTACTGATTGGGCAAAAACTCAATTTTATGTCTTGAAGGAGTGGGCTAAGTGGTGGAACACACCTGACTTCTCTCTCTAGGCCCAGTTCAATCTGAAGGAGTCAGATTTCCTTTGGGTCAAAGAAGTAATTTCTACTATTTCACATTATAATGTAGAACTAGTGAAGCACTGAAAATAATAACAAGCTGGTTTTTATTCTGGCCACTGCTGCCTAATCAGACTTATTTTGACAGACAGTATCTTTACTAATGATGAAGAAGAAAGGAAAAATTTCTCTCTCTGTACTTATACTGTCATTGAGGCAGTATACTAAATACCTTATAGAAAACATTTGCTGCAGTTAATCCATAGCAAAAATAACTTCATTACTATTATTATTATTTTAACTAATAATGTTTTTTTTTTCATTGTAAAGCCATGATTAAAACTTAAGCAAGTATGTTTTCCCAGCTTACCCCTTGTCTGATGTGAGATATTCAAAACACCCCACAGACTTTATTGAATCTTCTTTTTGGCATAGCAAATGTTCATAACAGAAACAGAACCAGCTTTCTACCTTATTACTACATTTCCATAGCCTGGATCTTTTTTACATGGTACAAATAGGTGCCTTTTTTACCAGAACTCACTGATCTTTCTATGTCTTGTGTGATTTGTTCTATTTTGATTGGTGAATTTACATGTAGTTTGGAAATTGTAAATTACATCTGCTCCAGGCTCCTGGGTTTTGGAGTACTGTAAGACTGAACCAAATTCTCTGCAGATCTTCAGCTTGCTTGATAATTTTGCTTTTGTTTGTAAAACCTCAGTGCTTTTAAGTCTCTTGAGTGAATCGAGCCTATGTATTAATGGCCAAAAACATGTCAACAAGCAATCGGAGAATTCAAACTGCTGCATGAAGAGGAAATATTAGGAGCTCCTAAAGTGAGGAGTGATATTATGTAGATCACTGAAATGTTATCATCTTTGTAGCATTTTGGAAAATGTGAGGAAAGTTCAAAGCTATACTGACGTAATTTTGTAAAAGGAATTGGACTATTGTCTTCTCTCTGAATATATGCCTAATTTCTTCTGCAGAAATATGTGTATTCAGAGATTTGAATCCTACATGTAATTAGGAAAATGGAATTTTTATAACAAATGTTCTTAAAATATCAATTATATTAAGAAAATAAATTAACATTTGTCTGATCTTGAGAATGAAATTACTTGCCCATTGAGTAGGATTTCAAGAATCTTCATATTTATTTCTGGTGACAAGCTCAAATTATTAGAGTGACATGGTTTGTTTAGGAAAACTTATGAATCTCCTTACAAGGAAGAAATGTTTTCTTCACAGAAGACATTTGTCTTAAACACCTCAACAAGCGTGTCAATATAGCAATGAGAAGCTCTAAAATGAGCTGATTACTTCTTCAGCATCAGTGAAATTAGGCAGGATCTTTTCTCTGGGAGATGTCACCCAAGCAGTCAATAGAAGAAGGTATTTTCATCAGAAAAGGAAGAAAAAAAAGTTAAAAACAAGCAAGCTTTAGCAACTGCTAAATGAGGGGTTTTTACTTTTGGGGAGATTTTTTTTTTTAGGTGCATATTAAATTGCTGTCTTTTGATAACCTAAATACACTTAGAAGGTAATGCAATTTCCAGGCAGTGCTTCATGCCTAAAGCTATGGTTTAAGTTTAGCCATTTCTTTTTATCCACTCAATATTATGACCATAGAAACAAAAAGCCAAAATTACAGACACCAAATGTGTTTTAATCAAATAATAGATGACTTCTTGTCTCTGTTAGACTACAAACAGGGAACTAACATGTTTTCAAGCAGATCAAGTAGATCACCCTCAAAATTTCCAAGTCTCCTCAGTATCAATCCATTGTTTGCCTATTTTGTTTCTTTTGTGACCATTTAAAGGTCATGGTTTAGCTTCATACAACATGCAGCAATCTCCTGTGTGTTCCAGGAAAAAATATTAAAAAGAAAAAAAAAAATGTATCAGTGCAGAATCTTTTTATTTTTTTTTTTTTCTCTTTTTAAATGAAAGATAGAGGAAGACAGTCTTCATTGTCCAAATGCTTCAAAGAACCAAGCTGGCATTTTAAAATATTGAAATATTTGAGTTCAACAGAATTTGTGAGAGGGCAGAAAAACAGCATGAAATTAAATCAGTGTCTTCCCAAAACCTAAGAATATAGTTAAAAATAATGGTCTTAATATGCATTTCCTGAAGGTATATGAAGTGCAATAGTTATTGAGAGAGATTGTGATGACTCACACTAGATTGGAAAATGACAGCTACAGAGGAGAATGAGACCAAATCCCATGGTTCTTATACCTTTTTTACTTAGGCAAGTTGCCAGTGGCACAAAGAAACCAGAATATGAGGGAGCCGTAAGAGTTAGATTACAAAATCATTCTCTTCTTCCAAAGCTAAGTTGTTCCCAGCAGTACGCTCTGAATCGTTTTGTCCTGGGGTGCCTAAGTGACACATGTAGTGAAGCTGAAACCCCTGAGCAATCTCTATGTGCTACTTAAAAGTCCCATTGGTTTAATGTATAGAATAAAAACCTGAAACATTTTAATGTCCTGACTACTAGGCAGTTACTGCTGATATTCAAGCTCCATGCTCTTTTCTTCCTTTTATCACTTATAAGCCTTTTATTGCATTTTGTATTTGTCTCCAGAGTGATCAGAATCACCAGCAGTGCAGTGGACTACCTGAATTTAAAAACACATGGTCCTCATTACACTCCACATCCAAGAAAAAAAGTATGTGTCTTTCCTATAGGTCTTCCTATTGTGTAGGGAAGCTAAATATATCTGATTCATTTTACTTTTCCTCAAAGACCTGCCCCTTCAGTTTTGATGCTGAATGACACCCACTAAGAGAACACTTTTCTGAAGAGCCACACAAAATTGTAGCATATGGGTATGGCTAATAGATCCATGCAGGCTTGGTAAAGCCTTTTTCAAAGGCATGGTAGCTGTACTGAGATGGCTAAAGTGGTAATGATTTCTTCCTTATATATCAGCTTTTAACTGTGTCTATTATCCTCAACCAAAATTGTATCATTATTACTCCTTGTCATCTATTGCATTATATAGCCTTTGAATCATTAGTTCTTGAGGGCTTTTTTTTTTTTTTT
>NDXB01013169.1:40635-63596 GCA_002631895.1 Agapornis roseicollis | reverse complement strand
TTGAGGTTTTAAAAATGAAAAAAAAAAAAAAAAAAAAAAAGGAAAATATTAGAGGTAAATGCAAACTTTATTATTGAATGAAGTGGTTTTAATGGCTTTAAGCTGGAAAAGGGTAGATTTAGATTAAACATTAGGAAGAAGTTCTTTACTATCAGACTGGTGAGGCAGTGGCACAGGTTGTCCTGAGAAGTTGTGGATGCCACGTGTGTGGAAATGTTCAAGGCCAGGTTGCATGGGGCTTTGCGCAACCTGGTCTAGTGGAAGGTGTCCCTGCCCATGGCAAGGGGGTTGGAAATATGAGATCTTAAAGGTCTTTTCCAACCCAAACCATTCTATGATTCCATGATATTAATAAATTATATGAATGTATTAATCCAATTAGAGTTTGGTCTATAAAAGCAACATCCATAGTCCAATGTACTGGACAGTGATATATTATTGGTTTGTCAGATAATTTGAAACAGCCCAGCAAACAAATAAAAAATGAAATCATTCTGGTTTTGAGCAGAATATCTTGAAATTAAATCTGCCATTTAAATTTTCGTGACACAAAATCTAAATCTGTGGGAAAAATTAAAATATCAGCATGTATATCTTATTAAAGATAAGATATACATGTGTTAGTTTATATATTGACGTATATTTAATGGAAATGACATTTTCTGAAGAAAAAGATTTCTAAACACCAATTCCTTGCCAATTATCAAACCTCACGGACTTCCACATTCCACAGAGAAAACATACATTTTCAAAGAATAGTAGTTGTAGCAGGTGTTTGCACTGAATTACATAGACTGGTCAGACCTAGAGGTTTACTCAATTTAATATCTTCATAAAGAGAGATCATTGACATCAATGTTTCTAAAACTCAGTGTGTGTACATGCTTAGCCCATAAAACTTTGAGACAGGAATGTTGTGAAATGAATACACAATATTCATTTATTTTGTTTAAATTATACTAGGATCCGCACCTTTCTTGCAAGTGTTTTAGGTGAGTACCTGAAAAACAAAATCTTAGCGTCATCATGCAAATTATGAAACACAAAATCTGCAGTTGAAAGTTCAATGTGAAAAGGGGGCAAAAATCCACTATGTTTGAAAATATTACAAAAGACACAGAGAGACTACAGAGTAGTGAGAATTTTTCTACAGTAAATTTAAGCAAGGCTGAACAGTCCCACCTTGAGTTTATATCAATAAATTATACCATGAATTATATTATCTTGTAATGAGGTTCATGTATTTGAAATAAGTGAAGAAATTTAATGTGGGTATAAGAAAGGTTAATGTCATTTAAAGAAGTTGAAAAATACAGGCAATGTGATCTAAATGAAATATTCAACTGAAAGCTGAAATATATTAAGTAATGAAGATCTCATAATCCAAGTATGGGTTTGGGAGCAGCATAAGTATTTAAGCACAGTATAATTTTAGTAACTTTCTTCATATAATTACTGACAAATTAACTGCAGTATACACGATCAACAACAAATGAATATTTCATAACTGATTCCAAGTATAAAAAGAATTAGCCCTGGAAAGTTATTGTGATAGTGTTTTTTAATGAATACTTGACATTATTAATACTGTAATTATATATTTATTTCACACTGGAGTTGTATCTGGCATTTGGTAATGATATAAAAATAGATGATCTCTGACTTGAGGATCTCATATAAAATAACAATAGGGCAAAGGAGAGAAAGGATAAGAACAGATAAGTTGATAAAGCTCTTTGGAAGTCTGAGGTGACTTTCTCTACCTGAATTGCTGAGGTGAGTAGCTCGAGAGAGGGCGCCTTCAACACCCGGGCGGGGGGAAGGTTCAGCGCCCAGCAGCCTCAACTCGGAGCGGCGAGAGACACTGAGGGAGGCTCGAGTCCTCGAGAGGACTCGTCCAGGAGCCGCCAGCTCCGCTGACAGGAGGGAGCAGGGACTCACAGGAGGCGGAGCCAGGAGGAACGGCACCAGCCCTGAGCGGGTAAAAACTTGCCCCAGGGAGCGGCAGGAATCAGGAACGCGGCGAACATGGCAGGTAGAGGCAGTTCGAGCTTTTTATGACCAGGGCTCGGTCTGGGAGCTCTGCTCTGCCTGCCCCGGCGGTGGCCAGCGTAAGCACCCAGACAGAGCCGATGAGAGGGGAGGCTGCAGCGCAGAGCTCGGGGTGTAGAGAGTGCCTGCACTGGTCTTGTGAGGGGAGGGCGCTCAATGGGCAGGGCTGCCCTCGGTGCTCACTGGCGGAGGTCCTGATGCAGGAGGGGCTGAGCTGCGGGACGCTGTCAATAGGCCGCGAGATGTCAAGGAAGCTGAGAGGAAGCAGGACTGCTTGCTCCAGGCCCAAACTATGCAGGGGCCTCAAGCGTCCCCTTGTAGCTCATGGAGGAAAGAAGGAGGTCGTTAACCCGGGAAGCTGAGAAACAATAAAAAACAAAACAAACAAACAAACAACAACAAAAAACAAAACAACAACAACAACAAACACAACAAAAAAAAAAAAAAAGGAGGAAGAGGACTGTTAAACGCAAGGGGCTTCTTCCTAAATCTGTTGTTCCCACCCAGAACCGCTTTGCTGTCCTGCAAGGGGCTAATGATGAAACACACTTGCACCATGAACATGGTTTGAGACCATCTTAAGAACCTGAACATGCACAAATCCATGGGACCTGATGAAATCCATCTGCGGGTCCTGAAGGAGCTGGCAAATGAAAGTTGCTAAGCCACTGTCCATCATATTTGAAAAATCATGGCAGTCAGGTGAAGTTCCCAATGACTGGAAAAAGGGTAATAAAATCCCTGTTATAAAGAAGGGGAAAATGGATGACCCGGGGAATTACAGACCAGTCAGTCTCACCTCTGTGCCTGGCAAAATCTTGGAGCAGATTTTCCTGGAAGGTATGCTAAGGCACATGAAAAACAACAAGGTGCTTTGTGGCAGCCAGCATGGCTTCACTAAGGGGAAATCCTGAGTGACCAATTTGGTGCCCTTCTATGATTGGGCTATGGAACTGATGAACAGGGGCAGAGCAGTTGATGTCATCTACCTGGACTTGTGCAAAGCGTTCGACACTGACCCACATGGCATCCTTGTCCCTAAATTGGAGAGACATCAATTTGATAGATGGACCACTCGGTGGATAAAGAACTGGTTGAATGGCCACACACAAAGAGATGTGGTCAATGGCTCATCGTCCGGCTGGAGGCCAGTGACGAGTGATGTCCCTCAGGGATCGGTGTTGGGACGGGTCCTGTTCAACATCTTTGTTGGTGACATGGACAGTGGGATTGAGTGCGCCCTCAGCAAGTTTGCCAATGACACCAAGCTGTGTGGTTTGGTGGATACGCTGGAGGGAAGGAATGCCATCCAGAGGGACCTTGACACGCTTGTGAGGTGGGCTGATGCCAACCTTATGCAGTTTAACCATGCCAAGTGCAAGGTCTTACACCTGTGTTGAAACAATCCCAGGCACAGCTACAGGTTGGGTAGAGAAGAGATTCAGAGCAGCCCTGCATGGAAGGACTAGGGGGTGGTGGTCGATGAGAAAATGAACATGAGCCTACTTCATTATGTGTTCACAGCCCAGAAAGCCAGTGGTATCCTGGGCTGCATCCAAAGGAGCATGACCAGCAGGTTAAAGGAGGTGATCCTGCCCCTCTACTCTGCTCTCATGAGACCTTGCCTGGAGTATTGTGTGCAGTTCTGGTGTCCTCAACATAAAATGGACATGGAGGTGTTGGAACAAGTCCAGAGGAGGGCCACAAGGATGATCAGGGGTTGTGAATTCTCCATCCCTGGCAGTGTTCAAGGCCAGGTTGAACAGAGCCTTGAGTGGCATGGTTTAGTGTGAGGTGTCCCTGACCGTGGCAGGGGGGTTGGAACTGAATGTCCTTTCCAGCCCTAACTGCTCTATGATTCTATACCCTAAAAATAACTTAATCCTGCGACTAACACAGGGAAATGCTCTCCTCCATCTACCTGGGCTTTACCTCTTAATTCTTACAGGAAAACTGAAGCATTCTTTTGTTCTCATTATATTTTCATTCATTGTTGTGATTTATTTAGTGATTTAAATTATGCTATTAGTTGTTGTCTGCATAAAATTGTTCTTAGACTTTGACCTCTCCACCCCCAATTTTATCATCCCTCTTTTTTGGTCTCCTATTGTGTTTTTTACCATCTGACAACTAAAAATATAGCTTTAAAGAAGCAGAAATTTTCAGAGGAACTTGGTATTCTGTCAGCTGGCATTCTAAGGAGAATACCAAATTATCAGGGAACATGATAAAAATCATGGGAGTTGACAATGCTGCCATCTAGCCTTTGAAGCATAATCAACAGGAGCAATCTAATACAAAGCAGCGAGTCTCTGAATGTCTCCATTAGCTCCCTAATTATCAGCAATCTAAAAGGAGTCCTTTCTGTGAAGTTACAGCATCTTATCATGGACAACAAGTCCTCTGACATAGTTCTCAGGACGAAATTGTCTTGAGCTAGTGACATCATATACTCAGATATTCATAGGTTGTACACATGGGACATTGCTGTGAAACACCTCATTAGAAAAATTAAAAAGCTGCAACAATTATGTGCTACCCTTTAAGAAGGGTTTGTGATCTCTTCAATACATCATACATTCTCACAGCTGGCTTCTTTTGTAAGTTGGGCTATTGCTATGAAAAGCTAAAATTAAAAGACTTATAAGATAAGGAAATACTTTTTCTATGTCTATTTATATTCCTTCCAATAGTATTTCTTTGGTTTAAGCCTCAAGTTTGAGATTTTTTGCATTACCTAAGAAGATCAAACAGCTATCTTCTTCCAGTGTATATAGGTATAATTGGTGGTGGGTTTTGTTTTAAATGCTGCATTTTTAGATGTGTTTTGTGAACACATGAAAATCTTTGTATGAAATGTAGCATTCTTATATGTATTAATACCTGTAGACTGTTACTATTTAAGTTTGAAATAATAATTTGTTTTGGCTTTTTTTTTCTCTTCTTGTTTCAAAACTATCATTTGTCATTGTTTTGTTCTAGCCTATTTCACAATAATTGATTTTGTGTTCACTTGTTAATTGCTTTGGTTGTTACTTTATTGAAATTTATGGATTTGCTGATGTCCTGTGGAGGGTGTGTTTTCACTGGTAATCACTAATTGCACGGTGTTAAGGATCCATAAGCTTGCAACTTCTTCATAAAGCAATCAACACATTAACTTCCTGAGTCTCTGCTCTGCTCCCTGAATCATAGCATTTGTGATCCTGCTCCTAGCTAAAAACAGGTGCCATATTTGTATAATAAAAATCTCTGAAAAAAACACATATTTTACTTTTAAGAGAGGAATTTCTTGGATACGAATTGCTGTAATTATTATTTATTTCTAGAACAGAAGCATTGGGAACATCAAAATCAGAGTTAAATCCTATTACTTACAGAACAAGAGAATAAAAGACACCCCAAGAATCAATGACCCTGCAAAGTAAGGTCTGCATGGTTCCTAACCACATTAGTCACATGAGGATCTTAGAATGAAAGCAAGCATAAGTGCCACATGCACTAGCATAGCTTTACAAAAGCAATGACTATCTGCTTAGGAACTCCCCTTCGTGGCTGTTTCTTTCTGACATGAGCAAAAGAGACATCAAGCAAAGATCCTAAGTGCCTCATCTGTTGGCCAGGCAGAAACAGCATCATCTGGTGTCTGTCCTTTAGGAAAGTGAGTGAGTAAGATCAGTATGTGTCCTATTACTGCACAGAACCCCTTACCCTGTAGGCCAGACCTTGCTGACAGTCCCAGCGTAGGCTGGAGCTCTTCTTCTCACAGCCTGAAAAACTGAAGGACAATGAAACCCAGCCTGACGCAGATTTTGAAGTTTCTACAGCTGTGCTGTGAAAGGAAATACACAAATCAGGAGACCAGTCAGATTCCTTAGCCTTGGGTTTCCCTCTTAAATTTCTTTATTTTTCATCCTTATGTCTTTGGCCTTTTCCTCAAAAAACTACTGTAGTTGTCTTTTATCCTTTTGTAATCCACTTAACATGAGAAAATTTAGGTTATAGCGTCTTAACAATGTTGCCTGTAACATTTCCAAATGTTTTCCACCAGTGAGTTTTTGTGTTGTACCTCATTGCTGTCTTTGTCTAAATAAAATCAGACTGAGTATATGGTTGTATATTCCCAGCTTGTCTGTCCAGCTCTCTTGGTGATAAACTCATATATAACTACCATATATTTAGTTATTGGCCACCTAGAATAACCATAGGTTACAGTAGTATGAATGTGTGCTATGGATATGAAAGAGGACAGCCCAGGACACCTGATTCAAGATTTCCCTTTAACACAACCAGCTTTTGCCTTTAACGATCAGGTGCTCTTTGCTTGTTGCTGCTCACTCTACCTCAGGTCTGGAAGGATCCATCTTTCTCTGCAGATCTGAAGAGAGAAGAGGTGAAATGGGCTGCCTGGAGCTCAGCCTTATTCCTACTCACACAACAGATTCAGCTGTAAGTGTCATAAGCTATCAGGGCCTGGCTGACAAAGTCAGGGGAAAATTCCGTGGCTGCCTGAAGCTAGATAATTCAGACTCATATTACTAGCATGCATTTTTGACTTTATCAATGATTCATGTAGGTTTGTGTCATGCACCTGTCTAGACAGATGCCAGACCAGCAAGTCAGGAAACAATCATATTCAAAATCAACTGTACAGAATAACCCAGATTCACTCAATGCATTGATTACATATGAAACCTAACTGTTTGCATTATTTCCCAGCAACAGGTCCTTAGTTGTTTTGAGTTTTGTTCTGTTTGGTTGGGGGGGTGGAGGGGGAGGAGTTGTGGGTTTTTTTTGTTTTGTTTATTACTGCTGTGATTTTTTTTAAGAACATTTTTACCTGTTTCAATAATCCCATGCTTTATATAAGGAAGCAGATGTGGATATTTTGTACCAATCACCTTTTTATACAGACAAATCCCATTTCCTTTTCTGTGTGTTCTTCAGTCCTTCTCGCCCTTCAGTCTCTCCCTATTCCTTTGTCTGACAAATCCTGTATTTCTTCCCATTTAAATCCCACCTCAGAATACATTTGGAAGAGAAAATGTCATTGCTTGTTGACCACTGGAAGGAAAGACTTAGCCAGAACAATTTTTTCCAACTTTTTTAGTAAAAGATTTCTGAGGAAAAAAATGGGACTTTTTTTTTTTTGTTGTTGTTGTTGTTGCTTAGAAATATCATCATAGTCTGATCATCCAGTGTTTATGTTGTCTGGATTAAATAATACACTACTGGCATGGAAACTGTTGGGTTTTTTTTTTTTTTGCTTTATGTCTTGTACTGAGAAACATAGTAGAGAAAAATCATGTCGTTTATATCCTTCCATATACATTGTAAACTATAAACTCTGTGTTCAAACAACCATAAAATATTTCAGCTGTACTTCCAACCCTAATAAGAAACTGCATATCTGTGTTGGCACTGGGATAGGAAAATGCAGCAGTTAGCTGTCCTTCCTGTGAATCACCACTAATTCATCTGAACACGGCTAAGAGAGCATGATGTTGATGAAATTATGTTCCTGCAAGGGAGGAGGGGTATTTTGCTTGGAACATTGACAGGAATCTGTATGCTATGGTCATTGCACACTTCATTGCAGAATTTCTAAGACTTAATAAAGGTGCTCATGTCCACTTTAAATTCATTAAAAAGGTGAATTGCCTTTGCATTTTTTAAAAATATTGTTTTATATTCAGAAATAGCTCCTGTCTCCTAATCTGGTATGGTTTTGTGCATGGAAAAATCACTTCGTACTCTTTATTATCTTGCAAGCTTATTGTGAAACTTAATTAGCAAATATACATGAGTCACATTGAGATCCTTAGGTGTTCTCTATCATACATAGACATTGATACCTTTAAAAGCAGATAATTTGTACAACCAAAGCTGTTATCTACTTATACTTCATGCTATTTCACAGGCTGCTTAAATCAGTGCTTCAGTTAGAAAATGAAAGCAGAAGAGATTGCAGCCATACATTAACAACCTAACCTTACATGATACTTTTCTCTTTCATACAAATATTCAACTAATCTCACCAAACCAACTATTTATCATCCCATCATTTAAATTCTTCAAGGTTGATGAATTTTGGCAGTATTTGGTTTTGAATGTCTTATAGGCCTTCAGTATGAATAATTTTAGATCAAGCAGAGAAAACACAGGAAATAAAAGTCTCTTCACTTTAAAAGCGACATGGAAATACTAGAAAATGTCTATTGGTAGAATGTTTATTTTTTGGTAACATAATGAATTGGTGATGTATATTATCTTTCTGAAACACACTCTAAGGCTGGGAAATGCAAAAATAATTATTTTCCTTTTTTTTTAAAGAAAATAAATTATGAGGATCACAAAGACATTTTTTGAAAAGGATGAAGAAAGACCAGAAACACAGAAGTAAAGGTTTTCTTACAAATGAGTCATATTTTCTAGTTCTCAGCTTCTTTTTTTCTAACTTTCTGTGGATCAGGAGCTGCTCTTAAGCAATGCAGCATGTTTCTTAAATGAGAGATTGTTCCTTGTACCATTTCCTCCCACATTTAGAACTGCAAGACCCCATTACATCTACAGACATTTTTTACTTGTAACATGAACATGGGGCAGACTCTAAATCTGGCTTCCCATTGCCTCTCTCCACACCCCATCCTCTCTTTTAATTGCATTTAGGAATTGTAAAGAAAGAGAATGGTACCAGGTGACAAAGGCAGTTGTCTGTGAATGTGGTTATACATGACAGTTCACGTGGACTCTGCAAGTTGACAAATTTCCATTAGTTCCAGAGTGAGAGCTTGCACTGTTGAGGCAGAACTCGCTGAAGTTACTTGGAGAAATAACCATTGACTGAGACATTTTGCATTACTCACTAGACTAAGGAATTCTGTTGGACCAGTAAAAATATCCTGCAA
Organism: Agapornis roseicollis; assembly: GCA_002631895.1. Classification (NCBI taxonomy): domain Eukaryota; kingdom Metazoa; phylum Chordata; class Aves; order Psittaciformes; family Psittacidae; genus Agapornis; species Agapornis roseicollis. The sequence continues at coordinate 54,636 of NDXB01013169.1, read as the reverse complement.
AAAGTCAATATTACAAACCGCATTTGACTGTGATCAAGTGCAATCCAATCATGATAGTTTGCTAGCAAGCTTACTCTGTCTCCAGGAAAGTATTTTAATCATTGTCTGATGATAAGGTGTGGAAATGGGTGGGCAAAAGAATGTTTGAGCATAATTTGTTTTTTAATTTCTATTCAAGTCATTCCATAGCCCCATCAATTCCCCCCAGTCAGTTAAAATTCACTGAGCCAGGGATTCCACAGCCCATTGGCAAGTGCCCATCATTTTTCAGAACAAGCAGGGTGATTAATCCATTTAAATTTACTGCACAGGAAATATTGGAAGAGGCAGATGCTTTCCTCAATTGTGATTTACATTGAGAAGAGAATTAAAATCCTCACCGTAACAATTAATTGACTGCTCCACTAAGTCCAGTGTCATCTCTATCTTTTTTTCTTCTGGAGAATGTGACTATAAATTCTTTCAGCTTTCACAGAATGAAGAGGCGAGGGGCTGGGGTTTTGTTTTGTTTTTCCCATGTTGTTTTATTTCTTTATTTTTTAATTATTAGTGACATACAGTTACTCGTTTTGGGTTATGATTTTTGGGGTGGGGAACCACTGGGGAATGCTGCTTTAGAAACTGATTAATCTGTAGTCATTAAAACACTTCACAGACACTGTAGCAAAACTGTCAGTATCTCTTCATTAGCTCCAAGATAGGGAGTTTCATATAAGTACATCTAAACCTCAGCTGTAACATCCTCCACAGGGTATATTAACAGTGCAGGATTTTACAACATTTCAGGACTAATTTCCTGCTTATTCAGATACTTTTTCATCACAGAGAATTTACACAGCTACAGACATCTGTCTTAATAACACTCAGCATGTTAATATGGGTCTTGAGGACATTAGGTGATTGAAACTGTAACTAGTCAATTCTCCCATCATTTTGAAATGATCAAAAGAGAATCCTTCATGGCTTTGGAAGATTTACTGAGTTGATTCACTTTTATTATGTAAATTATACTTCTGGGTTTTTTTTTTTTCTTGAAACCAGGGGCTTTATCTAAGATGTGCAGTGACAGTTCAAGGAGCAAGATCCATTACATTAAATGATATAAGTTTACGATACTGAACTTTGTGAACTTTCTCTTCCACCTGTATAAATCTAAAACAAAGCCACATGTTAATTGCACTCATTCCCAAATTATCAGCATAAGATGTACATAGGTAAAACTATATTTTGCTTGACCTCTTTATACTTTCAGAATCTGTCCAACCTTAGCAAGAGATAAAACTAATTATTTCCCACTGCTACCAATAGGTATTTTTTATGAACCATCACTGTATTCTTAAGCCAGGGGATTCTCAAACTTTTCAGGGTGTAGGCTGTAAAACATTGAAGGCAATCACATCATGAATGATGTGATGCCACCGAATTACAAGTGTCAGAGCTGAACATATATGCACTAAGATGAAATGTCAATCCACTTGACTTACTTTGGTTTTCTGTAGAAATTTTCTTATAGACACTGTTGGAAACAAGGTAATGAGCTACGAAGTTTAGGACTGAAGCAGCATATGCAATCTTATGCTGATGGACAAGTAGAGGAGATAAATCCTGACACAGCTGCAGAATTACTCTTGTGTATAACTGGTGTAAGTGACTGCATGTGACACTTTATAAAATACATCTTAACTAATTAATTTTCAGAAGTCTTGAGATCAGCATCGAAGTCTTCCAATTTTTAACTTATGTGACCAGGCAGTCAAAGAACTGTTGTCACCTCTGTTGTCTACTGCTGGCATTTTCTTCAATGAGAAGAAGCAGGAAGCTGAAAAAAACACTCATGTGCAACTCCATCTGCCACAAACCTGATAAAATACATCTTCAGTTCAAAGCTCAGTTGAGAAGAGAAAGAATGACAGAAGCTGGATAAATGGTTGCTATTCTTCAGCTTTGCAACTTCCTTGTTCTTTTATTTGCAGTTTTGCAATGTGTCTGAGACACTTATGTCTGAGGACATAACCTAGGCTTCATGCCTTGTTTACACCCTGTTTTGCAAAAGTGTGGGATTCTTTTTGCTAAGGTATGGGTAAAAAGGAAAATAGAGAGGAAACATCATGTGATTGATGCAAATATAAAAGTCTTTTCTAATAATCATAAGGAAGATATTTACAGTAGCTCATTTTATTAATGAAGGAAAAAATGTTGTGTATCTGTTGCTTCTTGCATTTTATGCATATAAACAAATGAGAATAGTATTCACTCCTTTGGAAAACTACAACAAATACTTGCAAGTGTTTCAGAAGTCTATTCTGAAATCCACAGATATGAAAGGAATATTTATCAATTTTTATTCTCAGGAAGAAAAAATCAATTTTTGCCCTTTTTTTTTTATTTTACAAAAACCTACACTAATTGTTACTAATCACATTTTATAAATGAGAAAACAAAGACAGAATTGGACATTTATTAAGATTACAGAAAGGAGAATGCGGAAGAAAGCAGTTTTCTATAACTTGTTACCTCTTATAGTAATTAGCTGCACAAAATTTTTTACTCAGTAGACATGGAGAAAAGTCATTAGCATGGTTATTCTGCTGCTCAGACCTTTGCTATACTTTCCCTGTAGTTTCCCAACTGATAATAAAAGTTCTTGCCATAGAATCTATATTTTATGGGGAACAAACTCTTTCATTCAAAAGAAAGATATTTATTTGCATGGACTTTTTTCAGAGGAGGCAAAACTGACTTTACACTCAATTTTTCTTCATGCAGGCATATCAGCAGGGAGTAGAAATTTTGGGGGAAAAAAACCTTGTATGTAGATGAACTCATGCTCTAAGAGGAGCAAGATGAGTTATGGGGAAGAGTGAAGTGACTTACACCTCCATCAGGGCAAAGAGAAATCTGGGAAGGACTGTGACTTCCAAGCCACAATTTTTGATCTGGTCTCCTGGGGTACTTCTGTCTTGAACTACTTCTGTTCAGGTTAGATAGCCAAGTCACACACCAACCTATAACATTTTTACTGACAAGTGTGCAGGTCCTTTTTTCTCTGTCATGTAAGACTAGTAATGAGTTTGATGTAATCTCAGTTCAGTGCTCAAATAACAAGTCCAATACATTGTGAATATCTTACCCAGGCTTATTGCATTTATGTAGATTTGGATTTTAATATACAATTTGGTTTATAGTGTGTTTTATCTGTTTTTTATTTATATATTAACCTGTGGGTCCTTTGAATGACTTTGTCATGAAATAAATTATTTTTTTAAATAAAAATGGATTGCTCTTCATAAAAAGCATCTGGAAATTTCAGCTTCTTTGTTGAAGTATAAGAATTGTTTTAAAATATGCCTATAGTTATTGGAATGATTCCTAATTTTTAAAACAACACTGTAAAGATTAAATAATTTTCTTAAACACAAATAGTGAAACTGAGTCTTATTCTACTCATCAGTTTCTAAAAGATTAAAAAGTATGTGGGCCTTTTTTGTGAAGTGCTGTTTCAAGACCATAGAAAATGTGCTGCCTAAATAATAGAGCTTGCAAGATAAAACAAATTGTAGGTAGGCAGTAAATCTACAGTGAAACAAAAGATGAGAATAGGAGCCATACTAAGATTATAAGATTTATAATAAATGTTATCTATCATGGTATTTTTTAACCCATAGTTCTACATCATAATACATTTTTAAAATAGGTATCAGCACTCCCCACAGGCCTTTTACCTAGCCATTATTAGTTGGCTCTTTCCAAATCCTGTAGATCTCAAGATAGGAATAGAAAGATGAGAGTTTAATGGCTTTATGCATTAATTCAAGAAGTATGTGCTATTTGTAAAACTGCTAGGATTCCTGTGGCAAAAACTGTCAAGTGAATAGTTTGGGCTTCTATCATTGATGGAGTAGAAATGCCAAAGAGCAACTCATTAGAGTCAAAGAACAAATAAATAGGGATACTAGAGCTTTGAAAACCATGAAATAGGAAATAGATCAACCAGATGTGATGGTAAAAAAGAAGAGTCCCTGAAAGGATGTAGGGAAGAGTGATCAGTGAAAGCAAATATGATCTTGCATGTAGGAAAAAGCAAACACAGATTGTGCACCATCCTTCTGTTAATGTTTCTGTGACTAATTTTGATTCTGAAATAGAGTTGAACATTTTTTTATACATACATATTTTCAGATTCATAGGAATAATATCTAGAAGGATATTTAACAGTCATTTAAGCACCCTCCCACTGGAATCAGGACTGCTTTCAGTACTAGTATGGATCACCTGTTGTTTTGTCTAATGGAGTCCTGGAAGGACTAGAATTGGCAAGCTGTTTCTCTACTGTCCTAACTTCATAATAATGAACGTCTTCAGATGTCAGTCTGACATGTACCAATCTCTTGTTTGCAACCGTTGTATTTTGGTTTATCTGCCACTTATGAATATAGCTTAGCTCAGTCCAGCTAAGCTTTGGTTTTTCTGTATTCATCCCTGAACACCTAAGAAATGCTGTTGAACTTCTCTTTCATTGCCTGTCCTTGAATCTACTTCATGTATGGTCTCTCTTTGCAATTTAGTTCTTTAGGAATTTCCTGCTTATCCTCCTCCCAAAATGTCTTGCCTTTCTGTAGAAGAGGCTGCTTTCTTCACAGGTGCTAATAATTACTATTATTTTTTTAAATAGTACCATGAGTTATGTGGTAGAAAAATCAGTTCCCTATTCTGTGTTTAAGTGTCAGTTAGTGAGAGAGGAAGTTGTGAAAGTTTGATGAACAGAAAAAAAATCCATCCTTTTTTTTTTTTTTGTATGAAGAGAGCTATACTTAGTTGCAACTCTGCAAAGAAATTTAAATTAAATATTTTTATGAGTATCATACATTGGTTGGCACAAAACTTGATATCTATGAAATATACAGTCCAACTTGTTATAAAATGAAAAAGATTCTTACTTTCCTGAAAAGAGAATTAATTGTTAAAGTCTCAAAGATTGCACTAGTGACCCAAACCAGTATATTTGCTTTCACGTGGCATTTTAATTACTACCTATTTATAAAAGCTCACTTCTCATTGAATTATGTAATATCAGGGATGTTTCCAGTGAACCTGTCAGTGGTGATCTCAGTCTAAGTGAGCTCTTGAGGACTTATATCAGGCCATCTTACGCTTTCATATAGTGATAGGTGTGGTTTAAAAGACAGAGTGATCAGACTAAACTTTTTGTGACAGCAAAGTAGAATATGGACTATGTTTGACCAGCTTCTGCTTTTGCTGCAAACAGCCTGTGCACCTGATACCTGAGCAGTATCTACTGCAGTACCTACTAGTCTAGACCTCTTATTATATCTGAAGCTCTAAAATCTTTCATTTTTATCAAAAATCTTTTGAAGTGCCAATAAAGTCACTCTCCATCTTCTGCTTAGTATTCCAGAAAATTTACACTCTTGTATATCCTTGGTATATTCCATAAGTAGTTTAAATCATTCAAACTAGCAGTGCACTTGCTGAAATGTGCAAAGGCTGAGGACAAGCTCCAAAGGAACATACACACTGGATGAGTTATGCAGAATTGCTGTTAAGACAATAGATAAGAAAATTCCTTTGTCTTCTTGGAAGCTCTAACCGTGAAATCTCTTCCAATGAACTTATACCAAGCCAGACTACTGGTACAGAAAGACTACAGTTATTGAACAGTCCACCTTCTGCCTCTATCAGGGCAGGATTTCTTGTTCTGTGACTGCTGCATTCATATCTGGACAACAGCAAGCTTGAACAAGAGATATAACTTGTACATTATCTGGTCTATAACTTGATAGTTAGAATTATTTTGTAGGAATGGGAAAGCCTTTTAGGCTGATAAAATGAACCCATCTCTATTTTCTTAGGCATATGTTCTAACCACTCTGTTATTTTGCAGAAGAGGGGACAGATAGGTAGCACTGTCCTTTCAACAAAAGGAGTGCTAGATATCCAACTACATATCATGTTCCTGAAGGCAAAGTGTCAGGGTGTAAAATACCCAGTGCCCATAGTTACGACACTAAAGTTACCAGACTGAAGAGTTGGTCCATAATCCAAAAAAAGTGTTCAGCGTATTGGTCTTCTCAGTCCCAGTCACGGGGACCAACCTCTTCAATGTGACTTCCATAATCTGCAGTTTGGTGCTTACTTTGGGGAAAACCATTAGAAACAGAGTCCTGTTTCTAATATGATGCTAAGTGAATATGTCAGTGAATTACTGCCTGGTGAATAGTCACCACATTAAAGTCATAAGAATTCTATGAACATCCTTAAACATGTTGCTAAGTTGTTCTAATATTTGAAATCTGAAAGCTGAGTTTCTACATTTAGACTATGTAAGGGCCAAAGGACTTGTTTTGTTTGCAATAAACCACAGCAACTCTTTCAGAACCATTGAATTGAATGTAGTAAAGGTATGTAAGGAACATTAGGCTTTTTTAGTGCTTATCAAATGTTTGTTACAAACTAATCACTTTATATTTAGTTTTTCTTGGGGTTTTTGGTTTTTTTTTGGTTGGTTGTTTTTTGTTTTGTGGTTTGTTTTGTTGTTGGGTTTTTTTTTGGTTTTTTTTTTTTTGTTTGGTTTGGTTTGTTTTTTTTTGTTTTTTTTTTTTTTTTTGGGTTTTTTTTTGGTTTTTTTTTTTTTGTTTGGTTTGGTTTGTTTTTTTTTGTTTTTTTTTTTTTTTTTGGGTTTTTTTTTGGTTTTTTTTTTTTTGTTTGGTTTGGTTTGTTGTTTTTTGTTTGTTTGGTTTTTTTTTTAATTGTATCTGCCTTTCAATTACTTATAAAACACTTTAATATATGAAAATATAATAGTATTTTTAAGTTAGCTTAGCACATCTGAAACATTCCAAATTAAGGGCCTTATTCTCAGCTGCACTGAGGCCGCTTTATATTGTCTGGCATCAATTACAGTTATGTGCGTTTTAAAGCACCTATGCACTTGTGAAGAGGTATAAGGATGACTTAATGTAAATGGTAATTCCATCATAATCTTTTGGGATGAATTGAACTGATTATTTATAAATGGGAATAATTCACAGAACACACCTTTGCCTTTTTCATGTCAGTCCTTTCTAAACTATGGACCAGCTCCTGTTAATTTTACTTATTTGAATACATATTTCCATGTGAGTATCCCCTTAAAATTTGGATTTTTATGTAACTACTTTCTAATGAGAAAAGTGATTTCCATTTTGCCATTTAATAATATCAATAATCAGTGGGTAGAGTATGTATTCAGAGAGCACTTCTTTTTGAAATACAAAAGTAAAAATGAACTCCAATTAAAACTATGATGCTTGCCTAAAGCCTTTCAAGCAGTTTAGAACTCCTCCAGAAATTCTCAAGCACCACTTGGGTAGCACCACTTGGGTAGGAAAACCCAGTATTCTCTTAACTGCTGCATTGAATTTGAGTAATTCAGCCTGGGGAAGAGAAGGCTGCGTGGAGACCTCATAGCAGCCTTCCAGTATCTGAAGGGGGCCTATAGGGATGCTGGGGAGGGGCTCTTCATTAGGGACTGTAGCGACAGGACAAGGGGTAATGGGTTCAAACTTAAACAGGAGAGGTTTAGATTGGATCTAAGGAAGTAATTCTTTCCTGTTAGGGTGGTGAGATACTGGAATGGGTTGGCCAGGGAGGTTGTGAGTGCTCCATCCCTGGCAGTGTTCAAGGCCAGGTTGAATGAAGCATTGGGTGACATGGTCTAGTGTGAGGTGTCCCTGCTTGTGGCAGGGGGGTTGGAACTGGATGATCTTAAGGTCCTTTCCAACCCTAACTATTCTATGATTCTATAATGATTTTTACTGATTTTAAGGTGAGAAAAGTTTTTAAGTTCTGTATTCTGTGCTAGCATTCTGCTTTTACTCAGTTATCTTTATAATCAATGCAAAAAGACAGGTAAGTCAACTCATATGTTAAGGGATTTATTTTGGAACTGCATTTGTGTGCCCAATGACTATTTGGAGACTTTAAATACAAGAAAATCAACACTTCCTCTGGTATCTGAGCCTTCTGAATGTCAGGGTTAAACATCTATTATTATTCATCTAAGTATAGCCAAGGTACAAAGTCATTTGTCCTGTAATGAAAGTAACACAATAATTAGAAAGTAGTGCAGGACATAAATTAAGTGGTAGTTATGTAAGGACATATCAGTATGGCCAAAGACTGAATAGAATGGAAAAATGGCATTAGAGAGTGAAATATTATTTATATCATACCACAAAACTACTGTCTTTTCTATTCAGAGATGACCATAAGGTAACGGGTATACTGTGTGTCCAGTGAAAAAAGAAATGGAAAATACCATACTGAAGCAGTCCCAGACAGGAGGCTTAATAGACTAGGGACAGAGGAAAAATAAGTCCCATGTGAAGACTAAGTTTTGACAAGTAAGATTCAGGGGCAAAATCTTTGTGGCATAAGCTAATAAGGACTTTTAACTCTCATTTAAACAATTACATAAACAAGAATGCCTGGTAGAAAAAGCAATAGCCAAAACCATAAAGAAGTTAAAACAGATTGGTTAGACAGGTCAGCTGTATCTTTCCTATCTCAAACAAATTGTCAGAAACTGTGAACAACAACAACAACAAAGTTTATTTAGCTCCTCAGCTTTGTCATAATTCTCTTAGGAGAATACAAGGATGAAAGCCATTTTGTTTGACTTTCTGTCTGAAGTAATCTGATTATATTAGAATGGGCTTTGGTAAATCAAATAGGTCCATTTCTAAAAAGTAACTCCCCATCATCAGGTCTTCAAATAAGCAAAATGGTATCTCTCTAGCAAGAGAAAAAAAAACAGAATAAGTGAAAATTCATGTTGTATCTCCTCTGAAGCCAGTGCTGGATGATTCTATATTTCTCGGAATATAGAGCATGCACAGACAAGAATCTAACATATCTGTAAATACCACCTTTTCATTTTCATCCTCAGTATAAATCTCTGTATATCTGTAATTAGGTGGACTTTTTTTCCCTAAAGTCAATGCATGAAAATTCTGCATGTAGACCGATTGATTTTTTAATTTCTTTTGCTAAACACAAGCAATTTACATAGTACTTCAATACCATGCAGGGTTCAGTGTAAGGCCACCAATATGGACAGGGAGTGGTATATTTATCATGGCAGGAGAAACTTAGGAACTGGGGCCAACTCAGTATGAAGACTGGCTTTAAGTGCACCTAACAGAAGCCTTCCCAGTACCTTTGGGCAGAAGATGGAACCTGTCTCTTCACAGTGGTACATGGCTGGAGGACAAGAGGAAAAGCACATATATTGAACTAAGACAGTTTCAGATTGAATATAAGGAGAAACATTTTCACCAGGGGACATAAACAGTACAGGCAGTGAGGGAGGCTATGAAGTCTTCATCCTTGGAGGCTTTCAAGAACAGACCAGACAACGCCCCGAGTAATCTGTATTGATCCACTGAATAACCTCACTTGATCCTATAGCTGACCCTGCTTTGAACTGGGAGTTTAAGACTAGAGACCCTGAGGTCCCTTCCAACTTGAATTATTTTATAAGCCTACAGTAAGCTACATGTATTATAAATCAACATCAAAAGTTATGTTAAAACCTATGAACACTGAACAGTAATATAATTCGTATTCATACAGCAGATAACATATCTCACAGAAGATGGTGTCACCAATTGGACAAAATATTATCCATATTATTTCCACTGTACAAACATAGATCCTTTTGTCTGCTGCTCATGTGTCTACTATGCCAGTGAAAGAAATTTGGAGGAGGTGTTTATTCTGGTCTGTCATTACAACTTAGCCTGAACTCTGCCACCTGTACCATGTGAAGGACTTCACAATGCCCAGTTGCAATGTGAATGCTCATCTATTCCTACTAATGCTGAAAAAAGGATTGTATCCTAAGGGAAACCTGGCTCATATAATTCTCCAAACCACTCAAAGGTCAATAGCTACAATTAACAAAGGATTGATTCTTTCTTTCTTTTTTTTTCTTTTTAAATTTCTGTTCAAACCATTAACTGCATATTTAAGAAATATCTCAGAACAAATTCCTTTGGAACTCATTTATAAAATGACTCCAGATAAAATCACAAGATTTAACTTGAGATGACCAACTAAAACTAAATGTTTATGTACCCAGAAAACTTTGTGTACATGTATACCTAATACTTAATGATTGTATACACAGATACATAGTAAACTGAAGTTGTTGATTGCATTCTTATATTCCCATGTTGAATCTCTTGATGCATAGTTTCCCACTGTATATCCTTATTTCCCTGAAACAGAAACCAGAACATCTTTTCTTTATTATGATTTGATGTTTGGTTAAGTCAGTAAGGAAATCTCTTGTGTATAACTCTGATATCCAGTTTCACCAAAACTAAATCTTTCTTCGGAATCATTACAGAATTAAATATGGTTCACAGTTTGCTATACAGGTAGTGACAGTATTAAAAAGGTAATAATTAAGTAATGAACGAGACCAAAATTAATATATCTATTCCTCACTTTTCACAGCTTTTTCTCTGCACTACTCAACTGTTTGTTTATTCCACAGGCAATCTGTTCCAGCAAACTGCAGTAGTTTTTCACCTCTCAATAGTGTATCTACAACTGGCCAAGCAGAATTGATTCAGTCCTAGCCCAACATTTTAGAGCTTTAGCTCTGATACTTTAAACATGATACAGAATCTCTGCTGTACTGAGGAAGATTTATCCTTTTCAGAAATGGTGATTCATTGAATTTGTTATGCCTTTTGGGGCTCCTGAGGCTGAACTTTAGGACTATAACACAATTATGAACGGAAAGTAAGTTTTTCCTCTTTCTGAGTTTTGTGCAGGGGTCTCAAGGTAACTAAAGTTCCTGGCTTCACAAATTGATGCAAATAAAGACTTTCGATTAAAAAATAGAAAGCTCTCTCTAGAATCTCTAAACTCATTGTTTTTGTAACACAGGTAGCATAATGACACATAATGATACCTTGCAATTGCAAAGCTCTCTTGTCACTTTTTTAATGATCTGCATAAATAATTTGAAGCTTTCTTACTCAAGAACAGAATGATATTCCCAAATCACAGTCTTACAGATTTCCACCAAAATTAGGCAGAGACTTCTTTGATTTTTAGATTGGGCATGTTACAGTGTTATAAACAGATCAGGTTATTCAGTATTTTTTTTGTATGCATGTGTAAATATGAAATTGCTTTGGAGTCATTTTGCCTGACAGCAGGTTGAAATACACAATCATGCCCAGTTACGTAGTTTCTGAGGTTGAAGAACAAAGGAAACATAACTGACTTTTTTTTTTTTTTTTTTTTTTTTAACTAAGGCATCGTTTTGTCACAAGAAGTATCATAAAGGAGATTTAAAGGGTGAGTGAATAAGTTAGTTTCAAAACAAATACTGCCAAGANTTAATTTTTTTTTTTTTTTTATTTTTTTTTTTTTTTTTTTTTTTTTTTTAACTAAGGCATCGTTTTGTCACAAGAAGTATCATAAAGGAGATTTAAAGGGTGAGTGAATAAGTTAGTTTCAAAACAAATACTGCCAAGAATGTCATTGCAGGCCTTGAATTTTTCCCTTTTGTATTCCTTTTTCATTCTACAGCAAACTTTTATCAGGCAAGATTTAAATTAATGAAAATGGAAGGTAATACTGTGGAAAGACTTTAACCACAATGAAGCTAGTAGGCATAGCCACGATACAGAGTGCATTTACTCTAATGTTATGAAGAGTCCTCCTGTTCTTCCCTGCTCCACCATAAGAAGAGTCAGTAAGCTATGAAAAATGCTCTGCAGACTATTAAAATCCCTATGTATTTCAAAACATTATTATACATTAAGGCTATTTTATCTGAAAACCTAATAAAAGCTGGTAGTAAAGGGTAGTCATGGTGTTGAAAGTGAAATGGTTTATGTGTGATGACATTAAAGGGAAAGCTAATAGAAGCTTAGATTGAGACATTGTATTATCATGAAACACAGACTAATTTTGTTGGTAATTAACACTGGAGTATTATGTTGTGGACAGCACAGGAAGAAAAAAAAAGGACCAGAAAAAAACCCAACCAAAACCAACCAACCAAACAAAAAACAAAGAAAAAAAAGGAAACTTGCAAAGTGACTGAAAAACAGAGGCAAAGGAGCAAAGGATAAAAATTTAGGTGAAAAACAATCAAGACACAGTTGACCAGTTTGGATTGGCACTTAAAAACCTTTGCCTCTTCTGTCTTACCCAGTGCATGCTGAACTTGCAAGCTGCTGAAGTCTGTGGCAGAGCCATTATCATCTGTTCATTTTATTTCCATTGCCAATTATCCTTAATTATTAGAAACTTTTTTCAATGCATAATGACTGCTAAAATGCTAGAATGCTCATTAAACTGAAGCTTTAGCTCAAGAAATAGATTTTGGTAAGCTACATTATTACTTGCATTTTCAAGTACTCCATCCTCCGTTAACTTCAAGTCCATCTTTGCACATTTTCCAATATATATTTATGCATTTATTTATTTTTACAGGAGAAAGGAACAGAAGGCCAGATTTTCTTGTTGAAAGCTGATATAATTAGTATAAAGAGACAGACGTGATCTGAATTGTTAACAGCTAAGGAATAAATATGAACAAACTTTCATTCTGGAGGGATGAGTGATCTCATTGAGCAAAGGCGGTAGGAGCAGGAGGATCCTTTCCAAGAATTTTTCCAAAGGTTCACTTGGAACCCATGGAAACGCAGAAAAAAAATTCACAGAATCATAGAATAGTTAGGGTAGGAAAGGACCTTAAGATCATCTAGTTCTAACCCCCCCTGCCATGGGCAGGGACACCTCACACTAAAACCTGTCACCCAAGGTTCTGTCCAACCTGGCCTTGAACACCACCAGGGATGGAGCATTCACAACTTCCCTGGGCAACCCATTCCAGTGCCTCACCACTCTAACAGTAAAGAACTTCCTCCTTACATCTAATATAAACTTTCCCTGTTTAAGTTTTAACCCGTTACCCCTTGTCCTGTCACTACAGTCCCTAATGAAGAGTCCCTCTCCATCATCCTTACAGACCCCTTTCAGATACTGGAAGGCTGCTGTGAGGTCTCCATGCAGCCTTCTCTTCTCCAGCCTGAACAGCCCGAACTTTCTCAGGCTATCTTCATATGGTAGGAGCTCCAGTTCCCTGATCATCCTTGTGGCCCTCCTCTGGATTTGTTCCAACATTTCCATGTCCTTTTTATGCTGAGGACACCAGAACTTGTTTAAGACCTCTAAGATCATTGAGTCCAACCATTAACTTAGCACTGCCAAGTTCACCAGTAAACCGTGTCCCTCAGTGCCACATCTACATGTCTTTTAAATACCTCAAAGGATGGTGATTCAGCCACTTCTCTCAGCAGCTTATTCCTATGCTTGGAAAACATTTCTGCCCCTTTGAAAGATTCATTGCAGCCTAATGTATATCCAGCCATAGGTACTGGGTGCTATCCCAGGGAGCATCTTGAATCTTGGTTGTGCAAGGTCTAAGAACAAGAAAGACACACTTTTATGTCACATCCAGAGACTACCATCTTGCCTGATTCTCATGTGGATTTCATGTCTGCTGCTGCACACACCTAAAAAAGCTAGGGTAAATCTGACTCAGAGTGGGTCCATTTTTGGCATAGTAAAGCCTGAAAAAACAAGTAGAGAATTTGGCAGGAACTCCAGAAAAAATATCATGTGTAGAAGAAACAGTAAGGAAGTTACTTCTCTAAGTTTTTTGGTATAAGTCACCTTACTGACACCTCCATCTGCCAGGGCATGAACAGATGACCATCTATCCCCTCATCTTATTGCCTTTTCCCAAAGGCAACCTTAACCTGACTTCCATGTCAGAAATGTCTTTTATGCACCGTGTTTGCCCTGGCCTTCCTTCCTTTCTTGACTTTCTTGATGTCTTCTGAGAACACCCATGATTTACATCTCATCTGATGACAGAAAACTTTACACACACACAAAAAAAAAAAA
>NDXB01013169.1:15967-37517 GCA_002631895.1 Agapornis roseicollis | reverse complement strand
AATTTCAAAACTAATTTATTTAAAACCTTAAAAATAAAAAAAAAAAAAAAAAGGTAAATTTTCAATTTCTAAAAGATATTCAGTGTCTCTTTCCTGTGCCTTGCCCACCTTTTTGATGCATAACTGAGTTTGAACACTTTGAAAAACACTCCAGATCCATGGTTGAACTAGTCATTCTGATCATCATAGTTTGGAACTTTGTAACAGGGTGATTAAGGAGTGACCTTGGGAAGATTACCTATATTCCTCTGCTCTGGTTTATATGTATCTCATGCAGTTAAAACATAGGAATTTTATGTTATTGCCAAGAAATAACTGCATAGCTTTCATTCAAACAGGCATTCTCTTCCACTAACAGTCCAAATAACTCAGTGATCAGGGGTGATAGCAAGTGGTAATTGCACTTTGTCTGAAATAGGTGAAGTTTTGGAGATTTTTTTTATAATTTACCAAGAAAACACTTGAGAAACTATTTTCTCTAAGAAAGTTCAAAATTTGTCTAAGAACAAATTTTAAAGAAATAAATTTGAATTCTTCAGTTCTAAGACATTTTTTCAAAAGTGAAAGTATTAGTAATAATAATGTTCTGACATATTGAATATGTTCAAGAATATCTTGAAATAACATTTGCAGTTTTTCCTGAATATAGAAACATCCACTTGTAAAATTTGCTGTTTCTAGTCAGAAACAAAAGAAAGGATTCTTTAAAGGCAATAAATAATCTCATTTTTTTAAAATAGTTCTGTAAAGTAGCTGGAATTTGAAAGAAAAATTTTTCCATAGCAAGTGTTCACTAGTACCCATTAGCTTAAGTGAAAATTGTTTTGATTAAGATGTAAACCTGTTGAAATAGTGTCCCTAATCCAGTTAAATCCATAGTCTATATTCAAGAAATGGTTCAATGCGCTTTCATGCCTGACTTGCATAATAATTAACACTCTAATCAAATTTGTAGCTGCAAATATTTAGACATGATATTGACTGGATGGAAAGGCTACTTTGTCTTTATAAGGTGTGATGAGTGACAATGAAGGTAGAAAGAACTCATATGAGTCCTCATCTCTCATCTGAGGAGGCATTGAGGGAACTGGGATGATTCAGCCTGGAGAACTAAAGGCTCAGAGGGGATCCCATCAGTGTTTATAAATACCTGAAGAGAAAGTGCAAAAAGGAGAGAGTCAGGCTTTTTTTTTGTTATCCAGTGACAGGATCAGAGGCAATGGGCACAAACTGAGACACAGGAGGTTTCCTCTGAACATCTGCAAACTCTTTTTTACTGTGAGAGTATCAAAACAGGTTGCACAGGGAGGTTGTGGAGGTTCCCTCCTTGAAGATATTCAAAAGCCATCTCAACATGGTCCTGGACAACTGGCTGTAGATGGGCCTGCTTGGGCAGGAGTGTTAGACCACATGACTTCTACCGGTCCCTTCTAACCTGTGCCACTCTGAATTTGTGATTTTATGACATTAAAATGAGCCCTGTAAAAGGGTTTGCAATTCTAAGGAATAATGTTTGTTGGACTAAAGATCCAGAATAAAGAACACTGGCTTGTGGAACCTCCATTTGCTATTTTAGTGATAGTCAATTCATGTTGTGTTGTAGTTTGGGGGTTTTGGGGGGGGGTTTGTTTTTTTTTTGTCATGTACTCTCTTGCATGGTCTGCACATGGCCGTAACAGCTACCAAGGAATCCCCTTCTTTAGCTGGTGGTGGTGTTGATCTTAAACTAACTTTTTCCATTTGACAGAAATTTTTCCCAAAGTGGAAGTTTTGTCTACAATTAAATACAGTATTAGTTTTCTGTGTCAGTGTAGATGACATAGCAACAAAATGGTTACCTTTTCATTTAGGATGCCTTACTTGTTTCCCATTTCTCATTAAATTTGCCAGTTCCATGTTACATGAATACCTTCCTTAAGCTAAGAACATGACTTGAGAACTTCATGCAGCAGTCCTGATGAAGGTAAAATTTGGCTTTTCTGAAAGAGAGATATGTAAAAGACATTATACAAATATACAGCTAAGCCATATTTTCAACATTTGTTTCCAAAGTATCTTCATTTCATCACTGAGATAGACTAAAATGCAGGAAACACCTTAAAACAGCTACTAAAATCATGCTAGAACAGGCAAAACTTTACAAACACGATGAGTCTTGCCTGGCTGTCTGTTGAGAAGGCACATACTGTCATAATCAGCACAGTATAATCTAAAACATAAATACAGCAGACAAACTGGTTATGGGTATTTTTAGCAAACAAGGGATTCACTTGATAAGAATCCAGAAGAGAGTTTGCAAAACTTTCCTTTTTGTGCTCTGGGGTGTCACTTGGCTGCCAATGTGAAGAATAGAAATGAACTGAAGAACTTCAATTGGTCTACTTTATACATACCAGCCAATTACTCCCTTGTGCATAATCATACTTTGCTGAGGAAAAGTATAATGTCCTAATGTCTGTACCTGAGATTTTTGCATAGAGCATAGCTATTCATGACATCTAAGAACCCACTAAAATGCCTCCCAAATATTTAAGACCTAAGTTATCTGCCCAGAAATAAATTACAAAGTTTTTTAATTAATCACAGACAGATTTTTTTCCCTTCATATGTTAAGTCAAGATGCATTAATCACATCACAAATCTTTGAGGTTATATATGACATGACAATTTAGCAATCCAAATCAGTACATCTCAATTAAATCACAAGACTGAATTTAGATATTATGTGTCATATTTCCTTCTCTGTACCCACAAGCCAAGCTCGTGTTTATCATGATTTCTCAGAGCTCTTTGAACAAAGGCTCTTGAGGAATATGGGAATGTATTACCTATGTAAGTGTTCCATAGGATGTGTTGAATACAGATGTCTAGTCTGAGCTTAGAATAAGCATGTCAGCTTCCCACTTTCAAATAATTATTCATTTAGGATGGTGAATTTCAGAATTCAACACATTTTATAGAATGCTTAACAAGAGAAAATTTCACCAGGAAAATAAATTAATTTGCAGTTTATTCTATTCAAATTCATGTCAGTTTTGATTCAGTTTTTGCTAAATATCACATTACAATAATAAGAAATAGTATAAGAGAATATTCCAGGCCATGTCAATTTTTCCTTTTCTTTCAGTTATTTAATTTCTTCCAATCTTTAACTGTACTGTAAGTTACAATGTCACTGAATAACCTTATAGTTTACCTTAAGCTCATACAAATTTATAGAATAGTTGTTCTTGAAACTATTGCCTTTTAAGTAAGGCATATGAAATGCATCTAACTGCATTCTACAATCTGTACCTCTATCTAGTATTTGTACTGAGTAAACATAATGAATTCAATATTGTTGATCAGAACATGCTGCTTCTTTTTTTTTTTTTTCTACATAGAGTGTCATGCTTGAAGAGATGTGTTGAATATATGGAAATTCTGCAAATTTTGCAGAGTCACTTAATGCAGCTAACCTTCTTTTATGGTTCGGAATCACACTAGCAGAGCAGCAGAAATATATTGTGCCACAGTGACTTTAAACTAGAAGAATGATTATAGGAAGGTCTGATTTCAAATGCTTCTAGAATAGCAGTATATTCAATTTCAAAATAGCCAGTGAACTATGCATGTTCATATTTCACAGAACTGTTCCAAGGCTTGTATTTTGTTGTCCCAAGAATAAACTATCTGAGTTCATTTACCCGGCCCCAAAGAAAGAGTCCTCTTGGTAAAGACTGGTATGAGGAAATTAAATGATGCTGGGAAGAAATTTCAGTGAAGATGAACTTGTTGTCCCATATTCCCTGCTGTTTCTGGGACCATCTTAAGCAGTGGCTATGGTCAGTATCCCCCTTTAGAAGCAGCAAAAGTGGCAGTAAACCTCACTTTTAGTTGTAGCCAAACTAGCAAGTAGCCAAAGTGTCTTTGCATTTGGCTCCCATAGGCAAGTATATAGTTCACCTATAATTAGAGCCAGTCTTTTGCGCATGCGTGCGCATGCGTGCACATGTATTAGGAATACTAGCTATAATCAAGGTGCATCTGATCATTTGAATAATTTGTTTTACTTAGAGGTTTCCTCCCTGCCCTCCTCCTACCCTAAATGTGTATGAAATACAAAGCATAGAATTTCCTCTTGGTAAGAATGCACTATGTCAAAAAGCTGGAATTTCACATTATGATTAATGTAACAGCAAAAGAAACTTTTCCAACAAACTCACCTCCCTTGTCAACCTAAAACCTATCTGTGAAACTGTACAGTTGAAGATTGATTCTATTACAGTCAGAATCACAGTAGTAGAAGATATGTGGTACATAATGGAGAGGAATAAAGTAAATCAAAAATTGATCCTCTTGAAATGACAGCAGGAGAAATGGAAGATATCGAAGAGGTAAATGTAGCACTGATTAAGACAATTTATTTTTTTTGTGCAGAAAAGAGGAGCCTATAAAAATAGAATCAAAGGAAAGAATTTGAGATGATTGCAGGTCCTTTCCGGTGCTCAAAAAACATTAGAGGAATGTAATAATACTTTATGAGGGTTTTTGGTTTTTTTTTTCTAAAAATCTGGAGACAAGAGTCTGCAGCTCTGCACAACTCAAAACACAACAAAATAAAAGCCTAAGGAATTTTAAACACATCACTTCTATAAAGTCTGCAATGGTGGCAATTAAATAATGGCAAGTTTCTACTGAACTTAACAATGACACTTTATTAAACATCTTTATTCAGTCAAATATTCATTGCAACTACTGCTGAGAAAGACTAATCTATATTGGGAATAACAGTCCTTTCCCTGAATAGATCAGGTAGGCTATGTTTGCTATCTAATATTAAATACTATAATGCAGGTAGGACTGTAATTTTATGTCTTTGGAGAAATACAAACTATTTCATGGATGTAGAAATTAAGGAAGATTTATTTACCTTGATATGAGAGTTTGTGAGTTTTTTAAATTAAAGGGGGCAGTTTATATCCTACATATATATTCAAAAATTAAAAAAGACACACCCTCCCAAAAAAAAAAACCAAAAAAACCAAACAAAATACAAACCAAACTCAAACCCAAAACCACCAAAAAATCTTTTGCTTAGAAAACTAGTGGGGCACTATCTTTGCTAAGCCAATTTTTAACAAGAGAAATAGAAGAAAATTTTGACTGTGTAAATCCATCAAGGACATTAAATGGTATTATAGTATTCAAATGAGTTTAAGTACAATAATAGGTTGCTTTTCAAAAGATGATATTGAAAAATCACTGTCAAAAGGCTGAATTTTGATGTCATAGATGTTTTAACAGATGGTGATTTGTGTCTCAGCTCTTTCTAGCAGATATTTTGAAATAATTTTGAAATATCATACGTTTTTGACATCTGGTTTCATTAGAAAAATATTTCTCACCTGATGCTATTTGTCTCTTTAGATACTTTCAATTTGATGGCAATATTGAGTGCAGCTTATATTCTATTTCTTTTCTTACTTGAATTCATTTTTAGTCTAATATTTCAAGTCAGTAATTATTTTAATCCCTTTTTATCCAATTAAATTAATATCATGGCCATTTTAATGGTTATTCTACAGTTAAAGCTGTACTGAGATAAAGAATATGCAACCATAGGCATGGTGTTACGTTAAACCTAAACCATTTTAGATCCAATCAATACTGTGCACAATGAATAGAAGCCTTTAATTCTATAAGATTGCTAGTATACTCACTTATAAGGATCATGGTAACTGCTTGGCTATCTAAGTGTGGTAGGCTGGCCCCAGCCAGCAGCCAAGCACCCACACAGCTGCTCACTCCCTGCTCTGCCTGCAGCAAGACCAAAGAACACAACAACAATAGAAGAGAAAAAACTCATAGGTCAAAATGAAGACAGAGATATCACTTACTAGTTGCTGTCATGGGCAAAGTAGTCTAGATTTGGGAATTTTAATTTGCCAGTTAATATAAACATTAAATTATTGATTTGTGTTCTCGGAAGGAAAAATGAACTTGTAGATGCTTGGCAAAACATCTTTCCTCCTCATTTGCCAGGCTCAACTTCACTTCAGACACCTCTCCTTCCCCAGTTTATTGTCACAGGTTATTCTTGATATCTTCAGCTAAGCAACTATCAGTGCATAGTGGTTTCTTTCTGCTGACTTCTCCGTATCAGCCTTTTGCTATTCTCCAGCATGGGTCTTCCATGAGCAACAGTCCCTTCAGGTGTGACTTAATCTGCTATGGAGCACCTCCTCCTTCTCCCACTTTGCTGTTCCCTCTGTTGTTTTTCATTATTTTGCTCCCTCCTTGTCTTCCTCACCAGTGTTTTCATAAACATGTTATCACAGAGATGCAACCAGCTTTGCTAGTGGAATTGGCTGTATCCTGTAATGGATCCATTATGGAGCTGGCTGGAACTGCCTATGTGTGGCATAGGGCAGCTGCTGACCTCCTCCCAGAAAAGCCACACCAGACTACCAAAATCCTGCAGTTTACACACAAAACATTAGTATTTTTCCAAGCTGAAAGGAAAGGTTGTCTGGTATAGACAGGTACATAACAGTTATAACTGACAAGACAGATAGATGTCAATGACGGTGGTTCTTTGGTTATCTGCAGCACTGTCCAGAAGAAGGATATGAAATTTACAGATCCATGCAAAAAATATCAAAATAGATGAGATAGTCTCTTGGTAAAAGGCTTCTCTCATTGTGAAAGGAAGGTTGATAAGCCACAGTCATCATAAACTTTGTACCTCATATATTTATCGCAAGGACAGAGCCAGCATTTGCTGGTAAATCACAGAAGGTTATTTTTCTTCATTTGGAATGCTTTATATCACCACTTAAAAGAAAATGGTAGTCAGATAAGCAGGTTGCTTTCCATCCTGACTCATCAATATCATTCCTCACATACATGCCCACTGCTGCTGACTGATTAAATGGGGAGATATACTGTACTAAGCCCACTGGGAAAAGAGATGGAGATGATAGTTATGCTGCATTGAAATATGAGTAATGAAAAAAAGGAGAACTCAAACCAAGACTCTTTTTTCAAGGTGAGAGGGCAATTATAGTGAAGGAAAAAAGCAAGCAATTCCTTGGAAATATGGATACTGAATTTGAATGGTCATTTTGGATATATGGAGGGGGGGCAGTTCAGCATGTAAACATGAACAGGGATATGAACAAGAAAATTGAACAAAGTGGAAAGAAAATAAGGCATCTGCATATATTTTTCTTTAGAAGATGCTCATTAGAGTGCATTTGTTGCCCTAGTTCCAGGAAATACCAGTCACTTCAGCATAAGTTAAGAGGTAAACTGTTAATACTTAACCTCACACACATGGATTCTGCATGGGAAACTATTCTATCATTGATCAACATCAGAACAAAGTGTTCAACATTCTCTGATTTAAAATAAGAAAAAATATCACATTTTGACACATTAAAATATCTAGAACAACTTTTGATTCCTAGAACAGAATAAAATAAAATAAAATTCTAGCAATAGCCTTTTGATTTGAAAATATATAGCAAACACCTACACAACATCTTTTCCAAAATTAGTGTATGTGATACTTTGTTTTCCTGATGAGAAGTGGAGAAATTTCATTAACAACCATTTAAAAATTATGGCACCAATTCATTGTTCTGTGAAGAAATCAACAATTATGGTTCTTATAGCATAGAGTCAGTATAATTAAACATCAATTTATGTTACTCTATGGAATATATGATATATAAAAATGTAAAAGTCTACAGAAGTTTCTCAGCTAATCAAGAATATATTATTCACAGAGCACAGGGAATGACAAAGAAGAATGCCTACATATGTTCATTGATGTATAGTTTTATTTATATATAATGAGGTTCTTTCCATCTATCTTCTTAATCTATATTTAGCTAGTTTCAAAGGAAAAGTTTTAAATTATGGATTGTAATTCTATGTTGGCATGATACAGTACTGTGTTCGCTTTATGGAGTTGTTGTGAAGTTAACATACATACCCATCAGATTGTATGAATTTTAAAATTCTGATTAAAAAATATTGACCTGATTCTATCTAGCTCATGTTCTAGCAGTCTTATACTAATGCGAATCAACTTAAATGAACGGATTTCAACCAGCATATGACTGAGATAAGTATTTAGAACTGGCTCTGATACATACGCAAAGGGTGATTTTCTAATGTGTCTTAGTTTGAAAAATATTACCAGAGCATAATTCATGTAATATAGAACAAAGACAACTTTTTATTATATATATGTATACAATACATGTATGTCTATACATTATATATACACTTTCATCCAATTTGTAAACTAACATGAAAGATTTGCATCAGTATATTGCATTGATTTAATAACTGCAAAAAAAATTATAAATACCTGCATTTGTAAATGGCTATAAAGAGAGGAAGAAATGAATTTTCAAATAGTTTTTGTGAAAAGATTGGGATTTGCTGTTCTTTGAAGAAAGCTGTTGTCACTAATCCTTTAGGTGTTCATAAATCACCAGCTTACAGTCTCATTGCAAACAGCAAGGTGCTGTAGTTACAGCTCCTATACTAAATCTTACACGAGCCATTTCAGAGAGGATAAAAAGTGCCAGGTGATACCAAAGCAGGTCTGAATATTACCCTTCTGTGCAACCTCAGCTACAGCTGACTTCAATTTCCACCTGCCCTTGGAGCAAATGGCTTCAGAGCTCTTCTAACAATGACCTTGGGTTGCCTTTTCTGCCCAGCATTCTAATTATGATGCCATAGGACAGATGAAAGCAGTAAGAGTAGTCAGAGGGTGATGATAAATGCTCTGTCCAAGACTTCAGGCATCATATGTTCAAACAGTTTTCTGTGTGGTCTGCTCCAAAATGTCCTAAATGAAATGCTGAGTGCAAATGCTCGCTGCATTTAAACATGAAGCCAATCTTAAGACCATTCAAGAAATGCAGTATACATTAGATTGCTACTTCAAATGGGAATCCACAGACTATTCTTTCATTCCCCTTAGAAAACTGGCACAAAATTTTAGGGCTAACAATATAGTTAAACAATGAACTTCGTAAGTAATGACAGTAAATTCAATTATCTGTCATGACTGTATTTGCTTCCTAATATTAGAAAGCCTATAATATCAAGTGAAATACAGAAGGGAAAATGATATTGCATTTTTCATTAAACCAAATTTTCTATGTGTCTAATTATGAAATGTAATTGCACAGGCATAAATAACTTTCCACTTATGGTTATCATATCATATTTGTAAACAAATAATTTTTTTTTTTTAAAAAAGCTAAAAGAATTTCCTTGTTAGTACATGCCAATTGCATTTACGTATATACATATACATGTTTGTATTTGTGTGCTCTTCTTTATGTAGTTTTAAGTAAACACTAAAATATATGCATATTTATGAATAACTGACATCTTAGAAAGACCTGAAAAATATTTTAAAATATTTGCATATTTTCTTTTTCTGTATGTGTGCATTATATCTCTTTCTACATGCAATGTGTGTATGTTTGAAATCATTCTTTGTACACTTTAGAAAGGCAGTGACTACATGACTGGAAACTACTGCTTTGTATATTGAGCCTTGGCACTGCAGGAATAGATCTAATTTCATTATTAAAAAACCCCCAAACTATGGTTGTTGTTGTTCCTAGTTTCCATTGAAACAGAAATTCATTAAAGTGGGAAACTGGAAGTTCTGCCTAAAGGCTAACATGGCAGGGGTTGAAAACAATAACGAAAACAAAACCAAAAAACCCCCCAAAAAACACCACAAACAAAAAAATACCCAACAAAATTCAACATGTCTTTCTTTTGCTTTGTTTTCTATAAAATTTGTAATTTGCTAGGTTAAATTTATTCTTGATCAAGAACTGTAATTATTGACCAAATGAAGCTTCATATATGTCTACAAATTATGAGGTAAATATACTGCATCTAAGAGTGAAGTGCATCTGAATCTAGGTCTCCAAATACCTTGAACTTGTTTACCTACTGCAACTAAACACTGATATTTTTGTTAGGTCAAATTCTTCAGAAGCGTTTTTTGTATAAAAGAGGAATAGACGAGACCTAGGAGACTGCTAGTTGTCGTTAATATTGTCACTAAATCTGTGTTTCAAAGAATTGGGGTGGTGCGGGGAGAGTATGAGCTAATGTGAGGAGTAAAAAGAGTCAAATTTGCCCCTTAAAATTATTCCCCTGGCCCCTATTAGAATGCTAACCTTTCTGTTGCTGAACTTTTTTCCACCAAAGCTAGGATTTTGATACTATGCAATATTTTAACGCTGTCATCCCTTGTGGACATTTTTCTACCTCTGGCTGGCATTTGTACAGTATACAGTACAAATTGCTTGGCATGTATTTTGAAAATCAATGCCCAAAGAATAACTGTATTGATGTGGGTATTCTTACACCCTGTGGCTCTTGGAATTGTTTAGAAAAACTCTGAAGCAACCTCTAAATACTGATTCGACAATCCTTAATTTGGATGCAACTTATCTATTTCATGCTTTCTTCTTATTAAGCTTACACACCCCAATTTGGTTTTGAAAATACATGTGTAAAGCATGTACATAACATCCAGTTCACACAAGGTAGTAGAAAACTAACAGAAATAGAAAGATGAGAAAGCGTCACTATTTATTCACACTCTGTGGCTTTTCTGCTGTGATTGATAAACAGGCATCTCAATAGGTAAATCCATTACTTTGGAGAGCAGGGGAAGATATAGATATACATGGCTTGTTGAATTGTGGCTGTTTTGTTCTAATGTTTAGGATCCTACTTAGATATTGTGATAAAAATAGAGCAAGGCACAGAGCCTTTGCTTCATTATTCCTTTAGCAGACCCGATTTTGATCTCTGAGGATTCAACTCCAACAGTTTACTTTGTGATCTTTCCCTAGTGTCAGTTTTTGAACGTCTTGCATGCAAGAGGCTCACTAGGGAACATTTTAAAAAAACACCAGTGGTAATTTCAATAAAGGCAATCTCTCTGTCAGCCTCCCCTGTCTCAGACAGTATTTTCAAATACAGGAGCTTAAATTTAATCTATTTAAATCACATATCAACATTTGCTTACTTTTTAAAGAAAGTTTAGTATACAATTTTCAGCCTTTTTTCTTCTCATCAACCTGTTTATCAGACTTGACCTGCATACCAGAGGAAGTAATTTTCAAAAATAGTATTTGAAAAAACTTATAAATCAGGATTATTCTCATACTTACATCTGTTCCCTAATGGCTGAATTGGGATCTGCATTACTGTGCAGATCTTTTCTCACTTATTTAGAGCTATGAATACCTATAAATGCACAAAATATTGTTTCTTTTTCTTTATCTAGTCAGACTAAATTTTGTATTCTTGCACTGTTGCACAGTAGTGATAATTTCCAAGTGCTAATTCCCATACTGTTTAATGCTACAGTACTTTCTCACTTCCCTACAGTCTTAAGATCTATTAAGACAGTGAAAAAAGCTAGAGAACTTTGCTGTAGAGACTTATAGATTTCACTGTAGAGAGCTACTTACAATATTTGTTAGAAGTTAAACTTTGTGCAGCCATTCATATGTTTCTATTATTTTGTGTCATGAGATCCCTCAGAAAGAATGTAAATACTTCCTTGAGTTTTTTGTTCTGATTAGAACAGTATCTCAATAAGGAATTTTTATTTTAAGGCAGTGCAATAATGACAGGCCTGAATACAGGAGTGTACTGTATTTACTTCCAATTTGAAGTTTGTGATAAAATATACATCTAGTTATCACTAAACCCTTTCATATGAACACATCTTTAACTCACTGTTATTGTTAGCAAATCTACATTTGGAATCCCCAAGCCTTAAGCTGATAATTTGTTGTATACTACAAAGTTTATAGAATATAAAATTTCCTGTGAGCATGAGTCCTCTATTATTATAAACACCACCAAGGAGAATTTCTTTCTTGAAATTAATAAAGATTCTTTTTCTGCTTTGTAAATTATGCCTCTTGATTCATCAGTAGCAGTGAGAAATTATTCCCCAGAGGGCAAAGCTTTTCTGTAAAGAGATCTAAATCATATTTATTTGACACGTCCCCCACCCACCCCCCCAAAAAAACCACAAAAACCAAAAACAAACAAAAAACCAGCCCACAACACATTCCTAACCTTTAATATAACTTAATTTTCAATACTAGGAGACACACAGGTTTTTTACAAGATTATTTAAAGAGAGCATGAGAAAAAGTAATTCATTGCGGTGACTACAGTCAGCAGCAGTAGCTCTCTGAGCACTGTTTACCTACAATTATATGGGGCTGAAGCCAGAAGACAGATTTGACCTCACTAATATTTCTTTATCTTATAAATCTATCATGTTATTGTCATATATTAATTTGGTATTATGACCAGCTGAAATCTGTGGAGTCTGAAAAATGAAAACAGATCAATTGCCATTGTAAAAATTTTGCAAATGAAATCAGATAGCTTGTTTCCTTAGACTAACACAGACCTATATGTACTTGTAGAAAATGCATGCACACTGTCATCTGAGAGTGAAAACTCTCATTGTCACACCGGGTTTTACAGTCCACTGTATTGAAGTTGCAGAAGGAGAGGAACCTCTTGTCTGGTTATTTGAAAAACACAGCAAGGCATGCAAAAAGTAATTAAAGTTTTCCAATGTCGATGCTGTTATTTAAATATGTTAAATAAATATAAGTATAATAAAAACAAAAATAATAACATAAAACAAATTAATTGCAGTTAAAAATGACAACTTGGATAGCACATTACTGAGGCAGAAGAGATCAAATTTATTTGAACAGCAAGAAAATAGAAAACTATTAGAGCATTAAAACCAGTGAAAAATCATATAAAAACTCTCATTAAAAACATACAAATATAAGATAGAAGTTGGTATCACTGGTGCCAGCTTCATTAACCGTAAATGTTGTGGGGTACAGTGGACTGTAGAGAGCGTCTTTTGGCTGTTTTGGTCACAGCCTGGAACTTGTCTAGATGATTAATTTTTGGAAGAGTGCTACAGAAATGAACTAGCAGCAAGGATTAAAAAGTTAAAAATTGCAGCATAAGGTAAGATTTTATGTATCAGCTTTTGTGTCATTGCACCCAACTGAACAAAGACAGAAACATTCAGTGCAATTCCAAATCCCTTGTGGATTTCAAAGCTTAAATCCTCCTATTTTGGCCTGCTGTGCAAAGTGTTGTCACTATTAAAAGGTTCCAGAGAACTATATCTTGCTTCTTCTGCACAGATTATAAAAATATTGCTAGAAAGCAGCTTTAAAAATGAAAAGAGAGAAAACATGAACCTCTCCTGCCACAGGAAATGAAGTAATGAATAATTATGAGAATTTCAAAGCTCATGAAAAATGCAGAGCATATACATAATCACAAATACTCTCATACTCATGCTGTATCCATCCAGTACTAGTCTAATAAGGCAACACTAAAATACTCTATACCTGTATATTGTTCTGTAACTGATAAATTGGTTAGAAGTGTAGGTGTGTTTAAAGTATTCCTAATGTTATCTTCTCTATAGAGCATTTCTCAAGCTCAGCTGAAAAATAGAAGGATATTTTCATCATGGCCATTAAGCTTCTTGCTCAAAGATCCTGAGAGTGTTTGACAAAAGGCTGTTGCTAATGCTCATGAGATATCCTTTCAGGTAGCCCTAAATACATCACGGTGTTACAGTCCTCCAACTACATCCAAGAACTGATTATTTTCTACACAGATGACAAAGTTAAGAGAACTACTGTTACTGTATACAGGGAGAAAAGTCTAAATTAGGAAGATTTCAAAAGCAAGATCAGCATATCAATGGTAGGGAAGGTGATCCTCTAACTAAAAGAATGGCTTTTTGTTATCTGCAGTGGAATTTTTGGTTTATAAATTATGATACCAAGTACAGAGCTAGGAGAAAGAATACAAATTTAGATTATATACATATATATGTTTATATGTGAGTATATGATGGTTTACATATACATATATTTATACATTTACTTGTTCACAGTAATGTTAAATGATCTTAATTTCATTTACATAAATGGTTACCATTATGCATGAAACACAAAATTACAGACATTCTTAATTTCTGAAAAACAAAATATTTGAAAGATCACTTATAAAACTGAAAAAAAATATATATAATTAATTGGAAACACTTGTGAACATTTAATTAATATTAGAAGTTAAAAACATTCAGAGTCAGCTCTTTCCAGTTCTCAGAGGCTAGGAAAGGATCAGCTGTTGATGGTCCACTGAATTATTTTCTTCATAAATCTTGGACTGAGAATAACTGTTCTCTTCATGTCAGTCGTGTATGTCACTGCCAAGTTGTTTTCATTAAGTTTCCATCTGAAAGAGAATAATAATAAAAAAAAAAAGGTAAAGAAGAAAATAAGAGTTAACAAAAGGAAAGACTTTCAGATTCTTCTGGAAGGCATGCTAAGGCACATGAAAAACAACAAGGTGCTTGATGACAGCCAGCATGGCTTCACTGGGGGGAAATCCTGCCTGACCAATTTGGTGGCCCTCTATGATAGGGCTATGGAACTGATGGACAGGGGTAGAGCAGTTGATGTCATCTACCTGGACTTGTGCAAAGCATTCAACACTGTCCCACACGACATCCTTGTCTCTAAATTGGAGAGACATCAATTTGATAGGTGGACCACTCGGTGGATAAAGAAATGGCTGGATGGCCACATGCAAAGAGTTGTAGTCAAGGGCTCAGTATCCAGCTGGAGGCCAGTGACGAGTTTTGTCCCTCAGGGATCAGTGTTGGGACCCATCTTGTTTAACTTCTTTGTCGCTGACATGGACAGTGGGATTGAGTGTGCCCTCAGCAAGTTTGCCGATGACACCAAGCTGTGTGGTTGGGTGGATACACTGGAGGGAAGGAATGCCATCCGGAGGGACCTTGACACGCTTGTGAGGTGGGCTGATGCCAACCTCATGCAGTTTAACCATGCCAAGTGCAAGGTCTTCCACCTGGGTGGGAGCAATCCCAGGCACAGCTACAGGTTGGGTAGAGAAGAGATTCAGAGCGGTCCTGCATGGAAGGACTTGGGGGTGGTGGTCGATGAGAAAATGAACATGAGCTGGCTTCAGTGTGCACTTGCAGCCCAGAAAGCCAACGATATCCTGGGCTGCATCAAAAGGAGCGTGACCAGCAGGTCAAAGGAGGTGATCCTGCCCTTCTACTCTGCTCTTGGGAGAGCTTGCCTGGAGTATTGTGTGCAGTTCTGGTATCCTCAACATAGAAAGGACATGGAGGTGTTGGAACAAGTCCAGAGGAGGGCCATGAGGATGATCAGGGGACTGGAGCATCTCCCATATGAAGACAGGCTGAGAGAGTTTTAGCTGCTCAGCCTGGAGAAGAGAAGGCTGCATGGAGACCTCCTAGCAGCCTTCCAGCATCTGAAGGGGCCCTATGGGGATGCTGTGGAGGGACAGGACAAGGGGTAACAGGTTCAAACTTAAACAGGGGAGTTTAGATTGGATATAAGGAAGAAATTTTTCACTGTAAGGGTGGTGAGGCACTGGAATGGGCTGCCCAAAGAAGTTGTGAACTTCCCTGTTCACATCCCTGGCCAGGTTGGTCAGAACCTTAGGTGGCATGGTTTAGTGTGAGGTATCCCTTCCAATGGGAGGTGGGTTGGAACTAGATGATCTTAAGGTCCTTTCCAACCCTAACTCTTCTATGGTTCTATATGTTTGAAAGTTCATCATTTAAAGTCAGATCTTGGAAAAAAACACTGATAAAAAAATCATAAAATTAGTTACAAAAAGACCGATAACTTTATAAAAAGCCCGAACAAATATCTGAAGGAAATGACTCAATGTTCAATGGATGCATCCTGAAGAGACAATTTACAGTGCCTTACATAAGTGGCCATTGGCATAACTGGCACATCTAGAAGTTTTGTGAAGCCTAGAAACTCCCTAAGATTTCTGATAACAAGACTAGTTGCACTTAGAAGTTAGCAATCTATAAGCCTTTTCCATAGCATAACCGAAATGAGAAATCAAATTTCTGGAAAGAAGATTTCAAGTGAGCAATTGTCAGTGGCTTTAGCAAAAAATTGTAGTACACGATGAAGGAGGAGGTATGTGGTGAGCTTATTCCATTTTATTTATTGCATGGAACAGAATGCCTGCCTGACAAAATCCCTGCAGAAATCCTGTAGTAATAGATAATGACATGCAAAATTATTCATAAACTTATTCTGATAGAGGCCTATGAGATCACTTATCAGTCCTCAAAGGTGGGTATGAGTAATCAAGGTGGGGAAGAGCTAGATTAGGCAAGTACTATATAGACTTAGGTACCTCCTTGAACAGCCTGTTCTGTACTGAACCTTCAGGAAGGATAAGCTACTTTCACTGATCAAACTTCCCGTGAGAGGGAAGAGAGGAGTTTGATTTCTCCTTTTGCCAGTTTAAAAAGCGTTCTTCCTTGCAAGTGATTTTGTAAAATAAAAAATAAATGTGCTATAATGGAAAAAAAACCCAGGTTTGCAAATAGTACTATACAGGAGTACAGAAGGAACTATATCTCTGGCGTACATGCATGCAAAGTCAGAGCTAGTTATAATACAGATAGCACATTGTGCTGCAAACAAGAAAACCCACAAACACACACACACACATACACACACAAAGCCACCACCACCACCACCATAATTAATTATAATTAAAAAAAAAAAAATAGAACAAAGACAAGAAAACACCAAGGAGAAAAGAGTAGAGAAGAAGAAAAAATATGGAAAGTAACAACTTACACTTATAAATTCTTCTACCCAAGGGAATACGCAAATAGCATTGTGCCAAAGTGCACTTTCTCCTCAGGTGAGAAATGTGAGTATGAAAGCTGGCATTCTTTCACTACTAAAGGACAGTGGCTTCTACTGCATCTTTTACTACAGGAAGAAGCAGAGAACACTTTGAAACTGAAGTGAACATAATGTACAACAGGTTTCCAAGATCTGATTCAGCAAGTACCTTTTATGAGAAGGTACATCTAGTGTTGCTAAATATGCAAGGTATAAGAGCTAAAAAGAAAGAAAACTAGAACTGGTGACAACATGACCCCAAGTAAACCATAGCTTTTGAAGGAGTAAACTTGTCTTATTTAGTTGAAACAGAAACATTTCAAAGATCATAGCTCTCCCTAGCAACACATTGTGGCTGCAAGTGGAACTGAATTAGTATGGGATTTCAAAGTGTCCAAAATAATTTCCTGTAAAGGCTAGGCTTTCCATGAGATTTTATTTTGAGGTGCTGGATCCTGTTTGGCCAAGAAGATTTAACAAGCTGGTAACCCAGGTGCAATTGGATCTATGGAGATACTGATTGTAGTCGTTAGAAAATAAGTTCTTCTACTGGTATAATGGTAAAACTTTGTATTATGACAGAAACGTCCAATAATCAAGAGAGAATGTAAGGTCCAGTGCAATATGTTTTGAAACATTATACCAACAGTGGCTTTTAAAATGTCTGCCATTGAAAGCAATGGATTTTATATTCTTTTAAACTCTGCTGTGAAGGGCAGGGATCAGTAATCCTCCTCTCCATTAAATCAAGACTGTTTCTACTTTCTGGTATTCCTTTCAGTATCACTCATAATTTTACTACTCCATGCTTCTCTCACAGGCTTCTGTAAATGGCAAATCTACAGCATTTAGGAAAGTTTTTTGTACTTGGCATCAAGAGATACAGAGTTCTTGAGCTCATTTCATTTTTGACTTTTGAAAGCTTGCAGTCAAATAGTGTTTCTTCAGCATGAAGCTCTAAGGAATTGCACAGGTAAAGCTTGAAGAGTGGAGGAAAGCTGAAAGAGATATTAAAAGCAAAGAGGACTAGAAGGGGATTCAGGCAACACAAAAGCAGTAGGCAGCATAAGCTTCAAAAGAGAAGACATGGATCTAGTGGTACACAGAAAAATTAAAAAAGAAAACAAAAGGTAACATTTTGGTGCTCACTTAAGTGTCAAAAGGCAGCCTACAGAGGCACTGAAAGGAGTTCTTACAACTGCGTCCGCCTCTGAGATTTCATCTGGTGTGAAAGGTGCAGACTGGGATGAATAATAAGATTGTAATTTCAGGACTAAGACTCTGCCTAACAATCAATTAAAAAATAAAACCAAACAACAATGACAGAAAAGCAAAAGAAAAACAAAACAACAGTAAAAAAATCTTAGCAATCCCATATTTATCACTGATTCAGTTAAATAGTAATTAGCTTTTTTCTTTAGCATTTCAGGCAGTTTCACTCATCTTACTGTTCCTGCTTTGCTGTCAGACATTCAGCTCTCTTTAATACAAAGTGTCCCCAGGACACCTATCCTTTACCCAGAGTATACCCAGGATACCTGTCCTTTGGAACATTTAGCCTTTACAGTGTACATTCCTTTCTGTTGTGGAAAATGAAACCTACTTCTTTCTACATGTTGCCATAATGTGTTCTGATCAGTAGAATTCATATGTCAATTCTACTTTCAACAGGAGCAGGGTACAGTAAGGTACACAGCTGGTGCCAGGAAACCAGTTTCCCATTACTTTTCTCTGATGAGAGCTTATTAGTGACACTGTGCACTCTTCAACTGAGCTACTGAATTACAATGAGTGTGTAGAGCCCAATTCTTCTCCCATTCTCATCAATGACAAAAACATCCACAGACTGCACTGAAACCAGTGCAAAACAATTTGGCAGTGTGAGGACCTTGCTTTTGAGATTTCATTTTTCTTTTTCTGAATCACCCCTATAATGAAAAAGAAAAAATAATAACCAAAACCTGGATAAAATGTATGTGAAGGAAGTAGTATAATGTTTTTTATGGGACAAGAATGGCTAATTGAAGCTTCAGATGAACTTATTGTCAAGATGTCTCTTCAAATTTGCATGGAGCCAGACTGCCTCTCTGACATCATGAATCAAGAGCTGTCCCCTCAGTAGACACTATCAGAGCATTTTCAATAAAAATAAGAAGGAAATTAAGGGGAGGAAAAAAAAAAATGGAAGAAAGGTAAGAAACTGAGCAATGAACTGGAGTTAAAGGAATGACTTCTAAGAAATCTCATAATTAGTAATAGATTAGGATTTATTTCTTGTTATGTTTCCCTTAAACAGAACTGAGCTACAAAAATGGCCATGATTTTGTTCTTTACCCTGTCTTCTTTATACCATGAAGGTCTTTCCAGTGCATGTTGTACCTCAGTAGTGTTAAAATGTTTAGATAGTTCCTAGTTCAAATAGAAGTTCATTCCTTCATCCCTGGCAGTATTCAAAGCCAGGTTGGACAGACCCTTGGGTGACATGGTCTAGTGTGAGGCATCCCTGCTCATGGAAGGGGGCTTGGAACCAGATGATCTTAAGTTCCATTCCAACTGAAAACATTCTGTGATTCATAGCACATGTGGACAGGTAACCCATTCTGC
Source organism: Agapornis roseicollis (assembly GCA_002631895.1). Taxonomy (NCBI): domain Eukaryota; kingdom Metazoa; phylum Chordata; class Aves; order Psittaciformes; family Psittacidae; genus Agapornis; species Agapornis roseicollis. The sequence continues at coordinate 18,075 of NDXB01013169.1, read as the reverse complement.
TATAAGAAAGCATGAGAACCAGTACTGGCAGAAAACAGTTGTTATGACAGGATGGTCAAGTCTGTGTTTTCGAGTATGTCCCCATCAGTTTACAGATTCTCATCATACCATGTCTTGCTCTAAAATATGAGAAAGTGATTCTTAAGAAGTTGCAGTAAATAATATCTAGATAACACAATTAGGTCACTTGCAGAATGAAAAATCTAAAAGATTTTCAACCTAAAAAGGCCAATGTAAAAAGGCCAAAGGTTTCTTATGTTGCCTGAAATTAATACACACCTCAAAGAACCTATTAAAGCCTAAGGAAACTACACAGTAAGTCCAATAAAAGATCCTATATTGACCATGTAGAATATTTTGTCTCCTGGAATCAAACAGGATACAGATTATATGAGGCTGGGATTAGGGAGAGAGTAAAAAGGCTTTGCGCTTTTTTTGCACTTTTATGCTTGCTTCCCTGAGCTACTGTCACTTAAAAATGCTTCAGTGAAAGGGAAGTTAACATATACCTATCATACTAAAAGAAGTTAACATATACCTATCATACTAAACATATAACTATCATACTAACGTATCGCCTATCATACTAAAATCTTGTGAAAAGGCCACATGCCAACATACCAAATTTTGAATAAAATGCATACTTCATAAAACATAATCAATGTAATTTTCAGAGAAGTAGGAGCTCAAGCACACCACTGAAAGCATCCATAGCACCTGGTCTGTCAGGTTATTAGAAACTTCAGAGAGAGAATTTGCAAATTCCATTAGACTGCACTAAAGCTCTAGCATTAAGACACAGAATCATGGACCTAAGAAGCTTTAATTGCCAGTGTATTGTTTAATAGTGCTAAAGGTACGGTTTTAATGTTAGAAGTCTGATGTTAGAATCACTGGGGACTTGTAGACAGAAACATAAGGTAAGACAAAACATTAAGCCTATTTGGGATGGAAGGATCTACCATCAGTTTAGGAAAATAATGCCATTATGGCTACAAACAGAGGAAAAAAACACATGGAATAATCCTGAAGTTTAATAAGAATTTAAGCAGAAGTTACATGGGTATAGACTGCCCTTTCCAAAGAACTAAACTGGAGAAAAAGATGCAGATAGACATTCTCAGGGAACAGCTTCAACGATTTGACACACATCAAGCCTTCTATATGAAGCAAATGAGAATAACAGACTTCTTACTGCTTTATAACAGTGCTGAGGTCTCACAGATGATATATGAACCTTAGGATTGTAAAATTATTCTGGCAGAAAGGACCTCAGGGAGTTCCTAGTGCAGCTTTCTAGTCCAAGCAGGGTCAGCACTCGATGACTAAGCTGCTCAGGGCTTTGACTACACAGGTCTTGAAAACCTTTGAGGACCTCCATTCCATGAACTCCCTGGACAACCTGCTCACATGCTTAATTATCTTCAGGATGACAAATCTTCCTTATGTCCAGTTGGAATGTTCTCCGTTGCAATTTATGGTCACTCTCTCTCATTCTTTGTTTGACCTCATTTGCTCTTCAGTAAAGAGCCTGGTCCTATCTTCTTGATGACCCCTTTGCAAGGGAAGACTGCTTTTAGGTCTGCTCAATGCCATCTCTTCTCTAGGCTTAATAAGTCCCTGCTTCTCAGCCACTCCTCACAGGATAAGTGCTACAGTCCCTGACCAGATGAACTTGCTTCCATTTATCAAAATCCTTATTGCCCTGGAGCTCCCCAAAGTGAATGTAATATTTCACATGACCTAGTCAGTGCTTCTCAGAGGGGAATAATTAAATTCCTCAATATAACAGCTGCATTTTTCTGAAGAGGATTCTTTGACTCCAAGACTGGACTTTGAATTTGTCCTTGTTGAATTTCAATAAGTTCATATTGGCAAATTACTCCAGCCTAAGTCCTTCTGAATGGCTTTTCTGTACCCCCAGTTCAAGGTTGTCCCCAGACTTGATGAAGGTGTACCCCATATCTTCTTCTAGGTTAAAGACATTGAACAGCTTAAAAGGTATTGAACAGTCACAGAAGTGACCCTGAGGAACTCTGTTAACATTTTCTCAAGGGAGTGAGAAATGGGGAAAAATTAAAAAAGCTACAAAAAAAAAATCCAATCCA